>JAJEKB010001062.1:526886-537132 GCA_022393335.1 Macrotrachela quadricornifera | reverse complement strand
ATTCTTTTTCTTGCCAAACTTTTCGACATATAGGACAATCAAATTTCTTCATTGCAAGCCATTTAATAATACATTCATTACAAAATTCATGTCTATGACCACAGTTAATTATTGGTATATCAACTGATTTTTTTTCCAAACAAATACAACATATTTTCGTACCATTTTGTTGATTTAGTGATGTTAACGAAATAGTTGTATGCATTCTTTAACATAAAAATAAATGCTGTCCGAATGACTCGTTTGCTTAGCCTGACTGACCTTTTTTCCATTTCTCTCTTTCTCTTTATATTCTTTTCGCTCAGCTGATGTTGTTAATGGAGAAAAAAAAATGTCTCGACGTAGTCGATGCTTGTCCTTCATCAGAAAGAAATAAAAGGAGAACGATGAAGTTCATATGTATATATATATGTATATATATATGCAAAATAGTGATAGAAAGAATAACAAATATACACATATAAAAAAAGAAGATTGGTTATAAGCCATGTGGAGCAATCGGTTCATAGGCTGGTAAAGTGTACATATTTTCCCAAACATGTGAAAGACATACGGATGCATGAAAGCGAAAGAATATTTGAAGTGGTGTTGCAATAGCAGCAATTATTGACCATGGTATAACATGATAAAAAGCTAATTGAAATGGATTAGCTTCATGTTTTGTTGTTGTTGTTGTTTCTTCAAACCATAAACTAAGATCGAGTATGATTAATAATGTAATAACTTCACGTGCTGGATATTCATGTTTACTTTTTCGATCAAGACGTTTACGTAAAGCAACAAGAATAAAAAAAGCTTGAACAGTACCTTCAATAAATTCTTTAAACAAAAAAAAAAGATATGAAGATATTAATTTGATTCAATATAATTATTTTTCTACCTAAAATAACAATAACTATTTTAACATAAGCAATCCATGTTGAAGAATTTTTATTATTCAATAAAGCAAAAGCACTAAATATTGAATATAAATAAATGCCTGTTAATGATACAATAATTAAAACATTATCAAAACCTAAAAATTTAAATATTTTTATTACTAAAAACAAAACTAAAATTTTTATTTATATACGTGTAGTTATTCTTCGATATTGTAAATTACGAATTTTTATTAATGCCCATATTGTAGCAAATAATGAAATAATTAATAAACATAAATTAACTATTTCAATAATAGCTATACTATATAAAAGTTTTTTTGGTGTTTTTGATATTGATGTAAATGGACCATAAACTGAAGGAGTAAATGATGAACGATTTCTATAAGATATTGTTGTTGTATGAAGAATATTTAATGAAAGTGATATTGAATTTTTATCATCACCAATTTTATTTCGAAAAACAGCATAAAGTATTATTGATATAACTGTACAAGAAAATATAATCATACCAGCAAATAAACCTTTTATTGATGCATGACAATTAACCATAAAAACATTTTTAGTTGAAGCTTTATCAGAAATTTTATAAGCAAATGTTTTACCAATATTTTCCCATATAAGAAAAAATAACTAAATATATAAATTTTATTGTTTTAAAAAAGAAAACAAAAAAGATCTTACTGTTAAACACATAAGACTAAATTCAATTGTACATGGATATAAAAGTGGTTTTAATTTCATATAACCTTCATTAATAAAAGCAGTTATTTGAAGAGTATCTTCAACAGATTGTGTACAATGATATTGATTAATTAGATTTTGTCGACTTTTTATTGAATAATTAATATTATTATATTGTCCCATGGCTATTTCATGAGCACTCATTTCGAGTATTTGAGATTTTGTTTCAATAACAACCATACGAAACCTAAATATTAACATTATCTAAATCACATAGATGTACTATGATAATAAAGTATATCCAAAATCATTCTACTAACTTAACAAATATATATGTAAGTAATATTCTGGCACTACAATGTATTCAATACACAATGTATCCAATTTGAACTTACCTAACTCTATCAGCGAATCAGAAAGAAAACGATTGTTCTGGTGATAAAAGTGCAAACAAATTTTGTATACACCAGAATTTTAAGAATTCTTAAATTTCACATGAGATAATATACGTCTTATTCTGAGGGTGCTAAACTGTAGATTGAGTATCAATATGATTGTTAGTGCTTCCTTTTTTATCGGAGAAAAAACAGTGTTCGAAATATATATTTTCTAAAACTAGATTAAGACAGAATATTCAAAAATCTATTGAAAATGAATACAAGCAGCTGTTTTATGTCAAAGAATTTAAATGCTCAACTTTATTCATGCTGATTAATTATTATCCGAACAAACTGCATACTCGAAAACGTTTCTTATATAAATCTTAAATATGAATTAACAATAATAATAAATTTATTACATACCATACACATAAATTGGTTACAACAACATGCATAACAGCTAATCGAGCTAAACTTTTATGTGCTCGAATAATTAACTAAATAAGAAAAATAAATGAAAAATTTACTTTCTAATTTAATATAAATACGTACATTTGAATGTTTAAAAATAAAGAAAAATTGAATAAAACTAAATAATAATCTTGAAAAATCATCCATAATAGCTGTCCATCGTACACATGAAAGATTTTCAAGATTACTTAATATCGATAAACCTGAATGTATTACTGTTCCAAGACAAAAAACTAAATTAAATCTTATATAAATATATATATATAAATATAATTATTATTGTTTATTTACTTCCAATTCCTACACGAATATAAAGACCACCAGCTGTTGAATGATCATCATAATTATATCCAATAATTCTTTGAACAATAGTATCTTTTCGATGACGTACATAATTTCTAAGTGTATGTGTACCATTAGGATCAAATGTTTGTCGTCTCATTAAAACATTAATAGGTCTAATCATATGAATTGATAAATTATCTAATGATTGTTTATCATGAATACTTTCATTATCTTCATTTATAGTTGATTTATTTGAATATGTTTCATTTTCTTGATCAGAATTATTAAATAATGGTAAATTAAAATGTGTTTTTGATGATATATTTAAATTATGAGTTTTTTTAAATATATTCATATTTATATGATTAGAATTTAATTTATTAATTCGTGTTGAATGAATATTTAATTTTCGTTTATGATGAATTATATCAAAAATACAAAATATTATCCAAATAATTGATACCCAATAGAGATATGTAAAATAAATCTATTATAAAAAAATAAATGAAAAAATTTTATAGATTATTATTTTTTACTGCAGCTAAATGTTTTATATTTTCTCCTTCTTCTCGTGGTATTATTGCATGAGAGATTGAAAATGCCACACCACCAATAAAAACAACTAAAAATGTAAAAGAAAAAATATTCGAAAATTGATTTTTGTAACTTAATTCTTTTGGTCGATAGAACGTGAAGCTGTCAGATGTCTGATTTACAACGAAACTCGTTTCTTTTAATTACTTACCTAAACCATAGAGAATACTGAAGATTTTGTAAGCATCAGCATTTTCATCATTGCTCCTATAAGAAAAATTGAGATGGAGAAAATAATTTCATTCAAATTTGTATTCTCCTATATGTATTCATATACAAATAACTAACGAGGGCACCTATAGAGTTGTTAAACAGTCTGAAAAGGGCTCTAGTTGCTACAGATATACTATACATTTTTGAAGCATAATACCACAATTTCTCACAAGAATATTGAGTTTTGAAATTTTACTTTTAAACAGACCTAAATGAGAATAGTTTATTGTGAGAGTTTCAAATCTTCTCTTCTGAAGTAAGAACATCATAATCTGTCAATGTATATGAATGATGCAAAAAAAGTATGCTTCTACTATAGCTATATCTTTAAATAAAAATAATAAAGAGATCTAAAACTATCAATATAAACAAATCTTATTAAAATACTCTAGTTACCGTCCTTGTCCAAATGGATATGGCCAATTTTTTCGACGTAATAACGCTCTAAAACCAAGTTTTTCTGCTGAATGACGATGAATATTAGATAGAAATTTTTTTTTTATTATTGTTGATTCAATTGTTTTATTTATTGTTGGAATAATATAAGATGACATTTTTTCTTGATCATTTATATCTTCATTTGATATAGATGAATAATGTGTATTATGAAAATGATCATCAGGTTGATTTATAATTTCCATTTGTATAAATCAAACAATTAATAATTTATATACATATATATATATATATATCGATACAAAGAGAAATCTATGTTATTTTTACTATCGTTCTATCTCATCTGTTCTTCATCATATATATTTGAGTTCAATGAACATACATACGGATGTTTAACAAAAAAAAAAAGCCTACGCCTCATTCTAATCATACATGTCATCATTTGACAAGTGATATAGATCTATATACGTAAGAGAGTAGAAAAAAAAAGAAAAGAAAGCAAATAATTTAAATAATAATTCATCATTATTAAATCATATAGGGTTTTTTATTTATATGTATGTATATTTGTACATACGTATAAGAGAAAAAAAAAGTATAATCAATCAATATATATTTTAATTTCATAATCCAGATAAAGTAACTGGTTTATCACTACCATAATTCATTGAATCCGTTCGATACATAGCTGATGTTGCATAAGCAGATGTTGGACTTGCCGTTGGTTGTATATAAGGAGTAGTTATTGGACAATATTTTGTATCTTTAGCATTAACATGACTCGGAGTTACAAATTGTTCACCTTAATATATAAATCTATGTATATATGAATATAGAAGAAAGATGAATACATACGAGTTTCAGTTGTAAGACCTGAATGAGGAATAAAACGTGCTGGTTGATGAACTTGTCGAATTTTTGTTGGTGTTGAAAACCATAATGAATCACGCATTGGTAATTGTTCACGTTCAACACTATCTATAGGTATTGGATTTGGTGTATTACCAAAACCCCATGATTTAGGATATTCTTCAGCATCCCAATAAGTTACAGGATCTTTTTTACCAATACCTTGCCATTCATCTCTAGAAAAATGTTGTTGTTTTTTTGTTCAAAAAAAGATTTTCTTTTTTATTTAATGTAAATTTACTTTCGCCATCGACGATGTTCTTTATTGTATGTTGTTAAATAAGGATCAAGAAGTGTATAAACACCTTGTTCAGATGGATCCCATGTACGAGCAACTGTTGCTGGTCTTGTTCGTCGTTCATCTTCACGGATAGCCTAAATAGTTTTTTTTAATTTCTATAAAATTTTAAGCTTTTTTTATAGGAGAATCTTACTTTAGTCACAGGTGCTTCAGTTTGTGTTAAATAAGGCAATTGACCATCAATACGATCTAATTCTGCTTTAATATTTGGTTTTGGATTAAATTCTTCCTTATATTCACTTTGTTGATATCCCATGGTTAATGGTCGACTCCATCCATGAGCTTTAAGTTTTTCAACAAAATCACTCATATAATTTACTTATAAGAACAAAAAAAAAAAATAATTTTCAATTATTAAAAAAAATCTAATTTAAAATACCTTTCCATAAAGCAGGTGCTTTTTTATGCATATTTACTTGATCATTATATGTTTCTTGTTGAGGATATTTATTATCAAAAAAAGCAGCATTTGTTGTTTTAAAATGTTCTTGTGGTGTAATTTCATCTGCAGCTCGAAGACGAGGTGGTAATGGATCAGTAAAAACTCGCTAAAAATATTAAAATTAATTTATTTACTAATAATATTAATTATTATACTTTAAAGTTAGATGAAGGAAAATAATATCCTGGTCGATATTGATGACCAACACCAGTACTTGTTTGAAAAAGATCTTGTCGACGTTCAGCAGAATTTGAATCAAGCATTTTTATAGTTGATAAGAAGACAAAAAAAGAACCCTATGAATAACAATTATTTTGTAAAAATATTATTCATTGTCAATTATTATAAAATTTTGTTACTAAGCAATTACATTTATTCTTTTAATAATTGTCGCTAATAGAATGAAAACGAAGCTAATATTTTATTGGTATATATCAACCAATAATATAAAAAACGAAATTTAAAAAAAAAAAATAAAATAAAACAACGTCATCGATTTATTATTCATTTACTTACAAAATTTTCATAATAATGTTTTCTAATGATGGATATCTTACGGATCATACTTCAACAACAAATTCAAATCAAACACATGTATTTACATCTTTTCCAAGTTCTGCTATAGATATTGATGATGAACATACAGAAAATAAATCAATAGATCCATCTGGTCCAAATAATCTATCACTACCTTTACCAATAACTACAAATGAAAAACAAAATGAACAATATAATATATGGCAAATTGAATATTATCAAAAATATTTTGAAGTAGATACACGACAAATACTTGAACGTTTAATTGGTTCAATAACACCACGACCAAATAAATCTTATTTTAATTCAAATATTCGTCAAAATCCTGATTTATATGGACCATTTTGGGTTTGTATTACTTTTATATTAACAGTGGCAATAAGTGGAAATATTGTAAATTATTTTCATTTACCTGATAGTGAATTTCAAATAGATTTTTCCAAAATAACCTTATCAGCAATTGTAAGTAAAAAAAAAATAAAAATTTCTTATTAATATTATTTATATCTATATAGATTGTTTGTCTTTATTGGTGGTTAATGCCAACATTAATTTATTTATTTTTTCGTTGGCATTTAAATCGTGTTGAATATACATTTGTTGAATTACTTTGTATATATGGTTATAGTTTAACTATATTTATTCCTATATCAATATTATGGATAATACCCATTAATTGGTTACAATGGACATTAACAATAGTATCATCATTAATAAGTGGAAGTGTTTTAATTGTAACATTTTGGCCAACAATTAATTCTGATTATAGACGTTTTAGTGCTTTATCAATGTTAATTATTTTTTTATTACATATATTAATAGCAATATGTATTATGTTAGTATTTTTTCATATATCTGATAATAATATTAAACCGAATATTATTCAAACAACGACTATTGTATTATCGACAACAAAAACAATTTAAGATACAGTTAAACATTCCTGATTGTACAGTGATATTTTGTTTATTTTATACGAAAAAAAAATTTTTTTTTTTTTTGTTTTAAATTTAACGACATGATTTGTTTTTAGATAAGATTTAATATATAGAAAAAAGAATTATGCCACCTAAAAAGAAAGAAGAAGCTAAACCAAAACCACTTATTGGTCGAGTTGGTACTAATCTTAAAATGGGTATTGTTGGTTTACCTAATGCTGGGTTTGTTATATAAATTTGATCATTTTTTTTAATTATTATTTTATTTTTTCAAATAGAAAATCAACTTTTTTTAATATTCTCACTAAATCTAGTGTACCTGCTGAGAATTTTCCATTTTGTACAATCAATCCCAATGAAAGTAATATGAGAAAAAAAGAACTTAATATAATATTCATTATAAAAATAATATATAGGTCGAGTACCTGTACCCGATGCACGATTTGATTTTTTATGTCAACATTATGAACCATTAAGGTATAAGAATTTAAAAATAATTCATAAATACTTTATCTAATCGTTTATTTTAGCAAGCAACCAGCATTTCTAAATGTGATTAAAAATAAAGAAAAAAACTATTTATTTTTTTATTAATTTTAATTTTAGGTTGTTGATATTGCAGGTCTTGTTAAAGGTGCAAGTGAAGGTCAAGGTAATAAAAGATTAGTTTGAATTCATATTTGATTAGTATATATATACAATAGGACTTGGTAATGCATTTCTTTCACATATAAAAGCATGTGATGGAATATTTCATATGATTCGATTATTTGATGAAGTTGATATAGCCCATGTTGAAGGAAATATTGATCCAATACGTGATATTGAAATAATTCTTGATGAATTAAGGTTTTTTTTAAAACAAGTAATAATAATTAATTTAAAATAAAAATTTTTGATTTAGATTAAAAGATCTTGAATTGGGAAAAAAAGTTGGTGATGATTTAGAAAAAAAAGTTGTACGTGGAAATGATAAAGCATTAAAGGGTGATCATGTAAGAGATTTTAAATTAATTTTTATTTTTTTAAATTAAATTATATTTTTAAAGGAAACAATGAATAGAGTTTTACATATATTAAATGAAGAAAAAGGTAGTATTCGTTTTAATGATTGGCATGAAAAAGACATTGAAGTATTAAATAAACATTTATTTAATACATCAAAACCAATGGTTTATTTATTAAATATGTCTGAAGAAGATTATATTAAGAAAAAAAATAAATGGTTAGGAAAAGTTAAACAATGGATTGATGAACATGATCCCGGTGCAACAGTTATACCATTTAGTGCTAACTATGAATATCGTCTTGTTGATTTAACAGATGAAGAACGAGAAAAAGTTATTAAAGAAACAGGAGCACCAAGGTAAATTTTTATTTAAATCATGCATTACAAATATGATCGTTTTTTATTAGTTATTATGATAAATATTTACAGAATGATTTTACTGTAAATTTCTTTATCAAAATATTGATCTTTAATATCGATATATCTGGATAAAACAGCTGTGAAATTATCTTTTTATGAGGATGTTAGTGAGATTTTTTTTCAAAAAAAAAAACTAATGGAATGTTATCGCTTTCGAAATGAATTCTATATAGATGATATTTTACTTTTGAAAATAAGAAAAAGACATAGATTTTTACTACATACTTTAGCAATATATCGTAACTTTTATCTATATAAAATCTCGGGTCAAAGTTTGGTTTTTCAGGTAAATGTGAGAGAATGGCGACATTTTGCCAAAAAAAACATAGTAAAGATTCAACATTTCAGAAAGAAAGATCTGAAAAACCAAACTGTTCTAACGAGGAAACCTCTTCAGGTGTTAAATCGCTTTTGACTTGAGACTATAGCCATAAGATAGACCTTACTGAGAAGTATTCAAATCCATAAGGATTCGGGCGCATGGGCCTTTGTGGTTGAGATATTGAATTTTCTAGAGTATTTTTCTAATGGAACCTTGGTATTCGAGAAAAATCAAACTTTGAAATATAGACATGAAATTTTGCCAAATTAAAAGTTTCTACTAGACTAAATATACAAAATTTCAAACCTTTAGCAAAAACTGTTCGTCAATACTGGTTCCTCAAGTGTAAACTTCCTCCATATAGAAGTCATAGGTATTTTGATTAAGTTATAGTTCACGAAAGGTTTGTGCTAAAGGTCTAAAGTTTTGTGTGATATCTACTCTAGTAGAGGTCTTTAATTGGACAATGTTTCAGGTCTAAATTCCAAAGTTTGCTTTTTCTTCAATACTAAGGCTCTATTATAAAAATACTCTAAAACACTCAATATCTCACCTCTAAAGACCCATGCGTCCGAATTCTTATCGATCTGAGCACTTCTCAGAAAGTTCTCTCTAATGGCTATAGTCTCAACCCAAAAGTGATTTAACATTCGGAAATATTCCCTCGTTAGATCTCCTGACTATGCGGATTTAAAAATGTTTTTGTATGATTTACTATATAATTGATTTAATTGCTTGTTAGAGGATGACCTATATCATCCTCTCGTTCTTCATATATGTCTTTTCTTTCTGTTCGTCATATCTTTCCCTTTGTTGATCCCAGTATTTATAGTTCTGATTTCTTTGCAATAAATCATTCACTCACCAGTCATCTTCTCTCATCTTCTATCATCGAGCAACCCGCTCACATTGCTAATGATTTTATAAACAATTTTAGTGCTTTGGAAAAAATAATTCTTGCTGGTTATCGAGCATTACAATTATGTTATTTTTTTACATGTGGAAAAGATGAAGTTAAAGCATGGACTATTCAAATTGGTACAAAAGCTCCACATGCTGCTGGACGTATTCATACGGATTTTGAAAAAGGTTTTATTATGGCTGAAGTAATGAAATATGAAGATTTTAAAGAATTTGGAAATGAAAATGCTGTTAAAGTATAAAAAGAAGGAAAACTTTATTATTATTATTATTATTAATAAATTATTTATTTATTTTTAGGCAGAAGGAAAATATCGACAACAAGGGAAAAATTATACAGTTGAAGATGGAGATATTATCTATTTTAAAGTTAATGCCGGTGCTGGTTTAAGTGCATCAAAAAAATAGGCAAAATTTATAAGTTTTCTCTTATTTTTTTGTTAAACAATTCCTGTGTTTTTGTTTTTTTTTCTATTGATATAAACGTGATCAATATGACATTTTCTCATTCATTTTAGATATGTCGTGGAATTCTGAGGGATTTTT
>JAJEKB010001062.1:440647-482899 GCA_022393335.1 Macrotrachela quadricornifera | reverse complement strand
TAGCATTTGCATTTCCATATATATTTGTTTTTTCAATTCCATTATTAGGTTTTTTTTGTGTAGGATTTGCACATGGTGCTGCCGCTTATACACTTGCTGTTGTTACACAATAATTGATGAAACAACCTTAACAACATTTCTATTTATTCTAGATAATAACATATATATATATATATTATTTATGGATAGACAAGAATTTTTTCAATCATATATGGATCATTGGGGTATAACTGATGTATTATTAGATTGTTATGTTGATTTATTAACTATGGATATAATCGATAAAAATAATAAAGATAACAAGCAAATAACACGAATGATGTTTTTTAAACGATTACTTTCCGAACATCATATTAGATGTAAAGAACAACAAGTATTTGAAGATGAAATTCGTCAATTACAAGATGAACTTGAACAAATAAAAAACTAAATAATCTTTTTATTATTGTATTATCATTATTATTATTATTATTATGTGTATATTTGTTTGTGATATAAAGAAAATAAATAGATATTTGAAATAATAGTAAAGAGAAAAAGAATTATAAAATTTACTAACTGACTATAGGATATATAACGTGTAAAGTAGAAAGAGAGAGATGAATAAATAGAAATGATTACAGAATATATTTCATTCGTTCGTACAATTCAATTACAGTTAGTCAGGCTAAACGAACGACGATAATAGAAATTATAGTACATATACAAATAAAAATGTATGGACGAAAACGAACTAGTGAGTTTTTATCTAAAATTAATTTTTAAATATATGTATAATTTAATAGGTATTGCATCCTATTCACAACATAGTGAAGATGAACATGATGAGTAAATTCGATTTTTGTTTTTATTGGTCTTTTTTTTTTAAATAATTTTTTTTTTGTTTTTATAGACTTTCAAGTACAAGTTTATCGTTAGTCATGTTAGTTATACATAATCTTGATCATATGATGCAACCACATGAATGGGAAACATTATTAACACGGGAAATTCATGGTGCTCGTGTAAGTTTATTTAGTTTTGTTTAAATCTAGAGAAAAATAAAACGAATATTTTTCTATTAATTTTAGATTTTAGGTGTGATTGTTATTCGTGAACAATCATTATTACGTCCACGAGGTGAAGGTGAATTGACAGCATATATATTTACTCGATATGATGCTTCAATTATTCGACAATATTTACATAATCGACGTCTTGGTTTTCGACGTTTACATGTGGATACAATAGCAAGTGAAAATGGAATTGAAACTTTCCTTATGTAAAAAAAAATTATACAAAGAAAATAAAAAAATTTCTTTTATATTTATTTCAGTCATAAAATTCTTCAATTAATTAAAATTAATCCACAAATATCTACAGTTGTTATTGAACAACGTATCAATAGTTTTTTTCGACGGTTAAATTTTTATTTATTATTTAACAAAAAACTTAAAACTATTTTATTACTTTTTTTTCTAGTATTCCATCATCAATACGTCCACAAGATTATGATCGTACAGCTGTTATGCGTTTAATTTATGAATGTATGGGTTTACCAGTATCACCACCTTCAACAAGTGAAGATAGTGAAATTGATAGTGATTCATCATTTTCGCATTCTACATCGATTATTCAACAAACAGATATACAAATACAACAAGAACAATCTTCAATATTTAATTCACAATTAATTCGAATTGATGAATATACAATGCAACTACATTTTACTCCATTTTATTTTGGTAAGAATAAAATAAAAAAATTAATTTATTTTTGTTTTATTTTATATTTAATAGAACTTTTGGAAGCTATGGAAACTAATAAAAACAATTATGAATATAATCAACTAATAGATTCTGGAATATTTTAAAATTTTTTCTTTTATGTTTATATTTTTCTAACAATTATTGAATTTTGATTATTTGTTGAATGTATTAATACTTTCTTTGTAGTGAAAATTTATTCGTTGTTATATTATCTTATCTTTTTCTTTTTCTAATATATTCTTAAACATTATTGAAATATATTTTATTTAAAAAGCAGTTCTTGCAAAAAGTTTAGCCATGGTTCATCCAAAATCGACACTATAATAATGAAAGATGATAAATACAAACATAAATGTAACAAATATGTATATTTTTATCACTATCAGTTTTATCTATAGAAGAAGAATTGATGTCTTTACAAGTGACTTCTCTAAAGGTTGTTATATCTAAAACTCTTAGAAAACTCTACTTTGCTTTTTTTTTAAATCGACACTAATTATTTATGAAATAATAATGTATTACTTTAATTCTGTTTTGAGAACAGAGCTTTCAATGAATCATACTCATTTATATTTCTACTTATATCTAAATACATCCGACAAAAAATAAGCTATTGTAAATAGGCTCGAAGAAAAGATACAAAACAAAATACAGTCGAATGTTTAAAACTACGAAATACAAACGTTAGTTATATAATTACTTTCCGAGTTAGATTATTCACTACTCATCATTCTCTTTCTTTCATCAATCGAACGAAAGTTATTCTCAACTATATATATATTCATAAAAAGCATGTGGTGCGAAGTGAAGTAGGTGTAATTGACAAAACAATCTGCACATTATGTATGAGTACGAACGAAGAAATATATTTTATTTATAATTATATTTACTATAGTAACATGCATAAAGAAATTTATCTTCATGAATTGGATCGTTTTCCATATCAACCAATATCTCATATATGGATAATTATTTATATATTATTATCATTTTATTTTTTTATTAAACTTAATCGATTATTCATATTGTATAATATTAATAATAAAGATTTAAATCTAAATTGGTTAAGACGAAATATCTTACTTAGTTTTATTCATGCTTGTATTTGCTCAACATTATTATTGATTAGTATTTTACGAGCACCAGAAATGTTTCAAGATCCATTATCACATTCAAATCATTTTAATTGTATAGTTATTGCATTTAGTTCAGGATATTTTTTATATGATTTTTTTGATCATTTATATAATTCAACATCATCTATAATTTCAATTTTAACTCATCATATTATTGTTTTGATATTTTCAACTCAAGTTCTTTTTCATGCACGTACTATAGGTTATGCGATAATTGGTCTGTCAATTGAAGTAAATAGTGTTTTTTTACATGCACGACGACTTTTACGTTGGTATCCATCAATATCAATATCATTTTATAATAAAAATCTACTTCAATTATTGGTTGATATTGGTAATTATATAACATTTTTTTTATTTCGTTTTGGTACTGTTATGTTTGGTTTTTATGCATTATATGTTGAACGAAATCGTATTCCTTTCATTGTACATACCTTTTTGTCTATAATTACTTTGGCTGTTGGGATTTTAAATACTGTTCTTTTTTATCGTCTGATTAAAAGTCAATATCGAAGAAAACCAAAAATAAAAGAAGAAGAACAACAACAACAAACCAAAGATGAGCTTTTCGACGACTAAGAAACATATTGTATGTTCTAGTTAATTATTTCAATAAATAAAATAAAATATTTCTCAAAATCTATTTACAAATCTAATTGTATATAAATAATAATAGCGAGAAATTTGAGTTAAATCTTGATATAACGTCATGACTAATAGTGTATAAGATACATGATTATATTTACACGTTCTCATATTTTACAATATACAATCTTATCAAGCATGTCAATCAAAATCAAACTCAGTAATGATGAACAAAATCATGTGAATTTCGTTCATTGATTACTATCGAACAAAAGAATTTCACCTCAATTTTTTATCAAATAAAGTATCACGGTAAAATAGATGTTGAACATAAAAATAAATATGTAATAATTAGACATGAATTACGATAGAGATAAACATTAGCATATTATCGACGAATTGTGCTGTATGAAATATCAATAATCTCTTTTAATTATGTATTAAAATGATTACATTGAATCGTTGCGTTTAATCGAAGCATCGACAATCCAGAAATAAAATGAGACTTTTCACAAGTCTATGTAATAATCAATTCGAAATTTTTAATGAATACTCTAATGATTAAAGAATAATAAATTGAACAAATCTTGACTAAACTAGTTTTCATTGAAATTATTTTCTCCTATGTTTTAACAATCTATCTTTTTTAATTTAAATTTCGAAACGCTAATTTCACAAACTAAATTTAATATTTCTTATCAAAAGTACATTCATTTAATTATAAATTAATGTGTTCAATAAGCATATCAATATCATATACTGTTCCTTATCGTCCAATATTTTATTTTTCTTTTCAAAAATTAAAGATTAAATTTTTACATTCCCTACTACTAAAATAAACAACAGAAATAAAGACTAACCAAAGTATATATTAATACAAGTCACATTAATGAACTAAGTAATACTTAAAACAAAATAAATCATATCATACAAAATGAAAGTAATCATTCATCTATATTATTAAAAAGTAAGAAAGAGAGAAAGAAAAAAAAAGAAATGAAAATTGTATATGATTTACTTGTTTAATATTTACTCATAGATGAATAATTTAGATTATTAAAAAAGAAAAAAAAAGGTAAACATGATTTTCTTCTTGTTACTTTTCATTATATATAACTACAGTAAATTTATTGATGCAATCAGACAAAATTTTAATCAAGAAAAAAAAATCATTATTTTCAAGTATATATTTGACCATGAAGGAGAAGAAAAAACGTGTTTTTACAAGGCAAAAAAATCCGACACAATAGATGAACATCAAGGATATTTTATACGACTGATATTTTTACGACACATACATATACTTTGAATAGACGAATATGATCGAAACTAATCGATGCATAAGTACGTTTCTTATCAAGCATTTACTATCCAATCATTATCCTTTGCTAGTCATCGTATATTACATAGATACTCATCTTGTCATTCAAATCAGTGACAATGATTATATGAATATATATATATATGGGAATAGAAGGAGAAGTATGTGAGACACACGAAACCTATCTCATCATAAAATATGTCTATCTAACGCTTATTATTTGAAGGTAAAGTGTGAAGAAGGACACAACTTATAATTATTGTATAGTGATATGAAATATTTTTTTTACTTCATTCTTATGTTCAAAATATAGCATATTTAAAGAAAAGTATCTTGTAGAAAATGTCTGAATGTATTTATTATGCATATAATAAATATGTATGAAAGGTTAAATAGAGAAAAACAAAATAAAGAATTTTTTTTTATATATATGATAATCCTGATTTGATTAAGAGTAGTTAAATTATAATATTAAACTATTCTTTTCAAGTCAATTTATCATAAAAATATTATTCATATCTTTTTTTTTATTTATTTTAGTATTCATATTAATATCTTCAAATTAATATTAGTGATAAAAAAAAAGAAAACGGTTATTAGAAGATATTACAAAGTGATCAATAAATGATCATTTATATTGAACAATAATAAACAAAATGATAAAAAAAAAGACAATAAATATCTATGAATGATAGAGAATTTTATGTTGTTATCTATTGAATTAAGAATTTCTTCAATAGATATATTTTCTAATGGTATTACGATCACAACTTATTGCTCCTCTAGAAACAATTTATGAGGAGTCAGGTAGTTTTATTGCATCTAATATTGATATTCAAAATCAATTAAATAATTATGAACATACAAATCGGATTATTAACGGTCTTATTAGTTCTCGTTCAATACCATCTGTTGATATTCAACGAAAACTTGCATATGAAAATCAACAAAGACTACCTATAGAAGTTCAATATCGAGATGGATCAAAATGTTATATACATCCATCAACAACAGAAACGATGATAAAAAATAGAAGGAAATTATTTGATTCTTCTCAGAATAATTTATCATCGGAAAATCTTATTAATACAAATTTAACTAAAAAAAAATTTCAATCAAAACCACCATTAGTTATAACACTTATAACTGCTGATGATTTATATCAAGCTAATATATCACCATCAACATCTACATCACCAAATAATTCGGAAAGATCTGGATCAATTCTATCACAATCAACTTCATCATTGAATACATTAACAACAATGAAAAATAAACAAAAAGGTTTTTTTCTTTATATCTTCTATCATAATTTGCTTAATGATAAATTTATTTCAGTTTCTTTGGAACAATTAACAACTGTAACTACACAAACACCAGTACAATCTGTAACCAATAGTACTTCATCAAATTCTCGTTCTTCTGGAGGTTTTTCATTTCAATCACCACAGGAATCAGTTCCTATAAATCATAGTCAAAATTCAATTCCATCACAATTATATTCAACTTCTCTTAATCAACCATCAACTATATCTACTCAATTACCATCGATTGCAAATTTAAATTCATTAACCTCATCACTTCAAGTTCCTATGAATAATGATGAGAATGAAAAAAATTCATCATTAAATTGTAATCTTTCAAATAATATTTCCTCTTATAATTCTACTAATCAAACATTAAGTCATACAATTAAACAAAATCCACCGATATCAGTTGGAGGTGGAACTCGTAGTGCTTTTCGACCTTTTCTTAAACCAATACGTTTTAATCAACAATCACAAATGCCATTGAATATCAATGGAAAAACTTATAATCCTCCCCCTCCACCACCGCAACAGCAACAGCAACAACAACAACAGATGATTTCATATTTTCAACAATATTCACCCATGTCATCATCAAATTTAGGACATACTTCATTGCAATTATCATCTATTCAAAGTAACCAAGTTATATCAAATCATCCATATAATTCAATCATACCAACAAATCCATCATCAAATATAAATTCTTTGGTAAAAATATTAAATTTTCTTTCTTTCGAGTATATAATCAACTGAATCTATTATATATTCTACAAAAGAAAAAACAAAAACATCAATCTATAATTTTTTAATTTTTAGAATTCTTCAAACTATGATCATCAAAAAGCATCGATATCAATATCAAATAATAAAAATATTGATAATTCTTTAATTTTACCACGTATATCAAATATTTCTAATAAATCTGCACCAACATTTTCATTTGCATTTAATCCAAATGTAAAATGGCTTAATATACCATCAAAATCTATTTATGATATATCTAATCTTTCAACAAAATATTCTAATATTCCATTACATATAACATTACCTGTTACAGGACCAAAATTTAATCAAAAATTAATTATGAAACATGATATTGCATTAGAAAATCGTCTATTAAATGCTGGTGTGTCACCAGAAACAATTACTTTTTATGAAAGAATTCTTCAAATGGGCGACAATCGTCAAAATCTTATATATCATTAACATCAGAAAAATTTATCGATCAATATCCATATAAGAATTGTATATATATATCCATCTGATCAAAATAACTGAAATACCTTGTTTTTACAATTATTTTCTAATATCATTCTCCGTAGTTAGCTCTCGGACAAATAGCATCAATTATATAAATATGAGCTTGAATTAGAATATAGTATTGGAAAACAATTGTAAAAACAAGGTATTCTATGTATTTTGATTAGGAGGATATTTATATCTGATTTTATTATAAAAAATTGTAATTTTTTTTTGTGACAAAAAAAACGAGGAATTATACTTTTTTTAGTTTATTTTTTCAAGAACGTTGAATTTTTTTTAATCATGTTTTGTTTTTATTTCAAATAGAGAAAAGATTAAAAATAAAAACAAAAAAAATCGAATTCTTTATTTATATATTAATCAAAATTTAAATATAGCCTTACTTGATTTGAATTACTATGATTGAATCTATATGAAAATGGAACGTCTATTTTGTAGTGTTCAATAATATCATCGTCTACTTGTGACCTCTGTCGAACTATCATTCTGTTTTGATGTACCATTATGTTATTATTTTTCCCATATATATGTTCATTATATTTTCTATAGAAAGGATCAATTCTTATTTTCTAATATGGCACTTGATAGTGGTGAAAAGACGATTATTGATTATGCTACAGAAGGTATAATTTTTTTTTTCTTTTTCTTTAAAAAAAATAGCTATTTTATAATTATTTATTCATATTTAGGTAGTTTCGATGATGTTGAACGTTTACTTAAAAATCATGTACCAGTTGATGTTCATGATGAGGTTTATAAATAAAAATGATGAGCTTTTTTTAAAATATTAATTTATGCTATTTTTCTATAGCATGGAATGACACCATTGCAACATGCTGCATTTAAAGGACATGCAAATATATGTTCTCTTTTATTAGAACATGGTGCTGATGTTAATGATCATGAACATGATCAAGGTTATACTGCTCTAATGTTTGGTGCTCTTTCTGGTAAAAAAAAAATGAAATAAATTTATGTTTTTTTATTTAAAATTTATTTGTTGGATATATTTTATTAAGGTAATACTGAAGTTGTTCGTATTCTTCTTGAAGCAGGTGCTAAACCTCATCAAACAAATCGTATTGGTCGAACAGCTGCACAATTAGGTGCATTTACTGGACAAAAACAATGTGTTGATATAATAAATAATTATATTACACTTGAAGATCTTAAATATTATACTACTCCACAAGGTGATTTTTTTTCCCTTATAAAATAAACTAATAAGATCTAAATCATAGGAAATAAAAAGAAAAATTCAAATTAAATCTTAATTATAGGTCAAGAAAAAGAAGGTAAATTACCGGAATCTTGTATCGAAGGTTTTCAACGTTTACTTATAACATTTAATTTTAATCCTGTTCATGTATGTATAATTCTAAATATATTTATATATATATTCTTTTTTTTTTCTCTAAATAAGTTACTTAAACTTATATGTAAATATCCAGAATTATGCCAATCAAAAACAAATCTTAAACGAATATCAAATACACTTTCATTTATTATTGAACGATCATTAGATTCTTTTCATACAAATGAACCAAATGATGCACTTGCAATAAAATCACATTATATAAAAACATTAATTGATAATTTATTAGAAAAAAATACTGATGATATTGAAAAAGCTTGTAATGATTTAAGTAAAAAGTTAGAAAGAAAATGTTTTAGATTTTTTTTTTTGATATTTATTAAAAATTTTTATTAATATATATGTATAGATTTGCACATGGAGACGAAAATAATGGTTTTAAAATGTATGAAGAAAAATTTTTTCGAGAAACTATTCGTAATTTTCCATATAAACAATGTCCACTTCTTCAACAACTTGTCAGACTTATTGCTCCAATTCCATTAGTAAGTTGTATTATAAAATATTTTTCACATTTAATTATATAAGAATGACAATCATGCATATATGTATTCTTTTTTTTATATCATGGAATTTCACTAATTTAATCTGAAATTTTAGGGACAAAATCCATCCGCTTTATCTGTTTTAACAACAACACTTAATGGACGAGCTTTTGAAGATGAAACACCAAATCGTTGCGATGCTTGTAGTCAATCAAATGCTACTCGTCGTTGTACCGCATGCAAATCGGTCGGTATTTTAAGTTAGAAT
Source organism: Macrotrachela quadricornifera (assembly GCA_022393335.1). Lineage (NCBI taxonomy): Eukaryota > Metazoa > Rotifera > Eurotatoria > Philodinida > Philodinidae > Macrotrachela > Macrotrachela quadricornifera. The sequence continues at coordinate 473,408 of JAJEKB010001062.1, read as the reverse complement.
AAACTATATTTATAATTTTAATTTCTCTTATTTTTCAGGTTTATTATTGTGACGAATCATGTCAACGTTTACGTTGGTCAACTCATAAGCGTATTTGTTTGTCATTAAATAAAGAAAATAAATAAATACGAAACATTTCTTATACATACTATTATATTATTTTATCTAGTCATGTAGACTGTTTATATAGTTAGCTCATTATTTGTCAAATATTAATCTATTCCATTTATGTTAACATTCCATAGAAATAATAAAAATTTATCAAAGTTTTTTAAACAAATATCTATTTTTTTTCTTTCTTTTTCATACGTATATATAGAATAACGATGTGTAAAAAATAAATATCAGCTTTTAACCTTCGTTTATTTATTATTGATTCCTTGAGCAATCGAAAGCGAAACCTAATATATGATAAAAAAGTGACAGGTAATAAGTATACGCTTATATATATATTACCAGAAAAGAATCAATTATACTATGATTATAGAATCGTCCAATCACTGTTTATTTTTCTTTTTTTCCTTTTTGTAATCTTTTTCTATTTAGTTTTATTATAGAGACTATTACCATTTTCTAGTCGACCTATACGTATTTACTGATATAACAGAATAATATATACGATCCGTTGGACTTATTTCCTCTTTCTCATTCGACGTGTCCTTTCTGGTGGAATGACAGAAAAACATACTCTAACCTTGAATGATGTACTTTATCTTTTTCTCTTGTTCTATCTATAATAGAATATATTTTTAGTTACAATTTTTGAGGTAAATATATTTTTGCTATCAAATTCATAATAAATTTTTGTAAATGAAGTGTAACATATAATATTATGATCAATAGATAAAAAGAAAAATACATAGTTGTAATCAAAGTTAATATACATTGACTTTGTTTTGATTATATATATATTTATTAACTTTAGATATTGAATACCATGGAGAATATTGTATCGAATTTAAAAGAGAAATTAACTGGTACTTCATTCGATGCAAATTCTGATGGAACATTACCATCAAATGAAAGTATTTTTCGTAAAATTCAAATACCGGCAGCTAAAATAGGTTTAGGATCAACAGAAGCTGATTTAATTTCTATGTTAAAAAGATATCTTGAAATTGTTGGACTTGTCTTTTTTGTTTGGCTACTTGGTAAAGAAATAAATATATTTTTTTTTGTTTTTAATATATATGAAAATATTCTCTTTATTTTAGGTTATTATCAATTTAGTGTTTCATGGATTTTATTGGCTGTATTTATATATCTATTTCGTAAACGTCAACGAACACAATTTAAAGAAAGACATAAAATGCTTAATGAAATAAATAAAAATGAAGAACAATATATAAAAGCTCGTTTAGATGAATTACCATCATGGGTATATTAAATAATATAATTAAAGAAAAAAAAATATTTTTTTTAAAGGTTTTTTTTCCTGATGTTGAACGAGCGGAATGGATAAATCGAATAATAAAACAAGCATGGCCATATGCAAATAAATATCTTGATCAAGCAATTTTTCATGATATTATGATTCCAATGATACGTGGAACTTCACCAGCTTTATCAGATTTTTCTTTTGAAAAACTTGATCTTGGAGAAATTGTATGTTACAATAAAGAAAATCTATAGATATTTATTTTATAATATATTTTTATTTAGCCACCAAGAATTGGTGGTATAAAAGTTTATACTGATAATATTCGTGATCAAATTATGATGGATATTGAAGTTTTGTATGTTAAAATCTTTGTTTTTTATACTTAATTGCAATAAATTATTTAGTTATGCTGGTGATGCACATATTAAATCTAAAGTTAAAGGAATTGTATGTGGAATAAAAGATATACAATTTGTTGGTGATCTTAGAATTATTTTAAGTCCTTTGATTAATACAATACCATTAGTTGGCGCTGTTACTTATTTTTTTCTTCGAAAACCAGTAAGAAAAAAATTTTTAAAAAAAGGTTTTTTTTATATTAAAATATTTATAGAGTATTGATTTTAAATTAACCGATGCTGGAACATTGGTTGATATACCTGGACTTAAGTAAGAATCAATTGAGAAAAATTTTTATTGTGTTTTTTTTTTTATAGTGATATAATGCTTGTTCAAATAAATGAGATTCTTGCATCAATGATGGTTTTACCTAATCGACAAGTTTTTCCTTTAGTTTCGGATTTGCAAATAGGATATTTACGATGGTCTAATCCTCAAGTAATATATATTAATTAATAAATGTTATATAAATATTTTGTTTGATTAGGGTGTTGTTCGTGTTGTTATTCTTAGAGCACGTGATCTTGTTAAAGCTGATATAACACTTCTTGGTAAAGGAAAAAGTGATCCATTTGTTAAAGTTAAAGGTATAGAAATTTTTTAAATTAAATTATGGACCTTTTTTCTCTTCTAATATTATAGCTCAAGGTAATATGGAATATAAGACAAAAATTATTAATAATACAACAGAACCAGAATGGAATGAAGTATATATATAGAGTATATTTTAAATTGAATTAAGATAATATTCTTCTAAATATAAGGTTTTTGAATTTGCTGTTGAACAATCTGAAACTGATGTAGTCGAATTTGAAGTATATGATGAAGATCCTGGTAAAGATGATTTTATTGGAAGGTATTTAAATGTTTTTATTTAATTAATATATCAGAGATTTAGCTTTTAGTAAAAAACTTTTTAAATAGATCATTTTATATAAAAAAAAAATGTTTCAATCAAACGTAAAAAATTTTCTTTTTCTAGAGCTCAATTTCCAATTAATACACTGGTTAATAAAGAAGCTATTACTACTGTAAATGAAAATATTTTTTTTTAATACTTTTAAAATGAATTATTTTTCTAGTGGTTAACATTAAAAGATGTTAAAAAAGGTTCATTAAATGTTTGTCTTCAATATTTTACATTAACTACACAAAAATCTGCTATTAATATTGTAAATAATACAAGAAAAAAATAAATACATTCTTTTTTCTTTATTATTAAATAAATATTTTATTTAAATTTAGATTGAAAAAGTTAATCATCAAATGATTAAACAAGAAACATTATCTAAAGCTCTTCTTATTGTTTTTATTGATCGATGTACTAATCTTCCTGTAAATAGATAATATATATATATATATATATATATTTTTAATTTAAATTAATATTAAAATCTTTCCTTTTTCTAGCGTTCAAAAAAAACTCAACGAGAACCAAATCCATTTTGTCGAATTAAAGTTGATAAAAAGGAATATAAAACTCAAACACTTGAAAGTCAAACAAATCCATTATATGAACATATATCACAAATATTATGTTCAAATCCATTACAACAACGTTTAATTATTGAAGTATGTGATGCACGTTCAAATAATGATATTATTGGTTTTGTTGAATTACCAATTAAACAAATATTTGATACGGATTTAATGACAATTGATACACAAGAATTTTCATTGAAAAGTTTTACTGAACCATTAGATAAAGCTGCAATTGTTCTTCGTTTATCTCTTAATGTAAGTTTAGTTTTTAATAACTATGTTGTTAGTCGATAAATCTTTGTCAACACGACACTTCATTAATAAACCTAAATGGCTATCTGTTTTTCGTCAATAGTATTTTCTAGATAAAATTTGTTAATGAATGACATAGAATCTGATTTTTTTATTTTAGATTCTCTCTCCCGCAATATCAGATCCAGTACAAGTATCTTCACCAACAAGTAGTATTCAATCATTTGATAGTAATACAACATCATCAAATCGAGCATTACTTGAAAATGATTCATCAGCAAAACCTGTTGTTTCCAATTTTCAAAATCAAGTAATTAATGATATTTTGATAATTGTAAACAAAATAAATTCGTCAAATATTTTCCATTACATTCATGGGAAAAACATTTTATATTTATACTTTAAAATACTTACACATAGAGGCAGACCATTTTTTCTTATTTTTTACGTTAAAAGTTCTGTTTCAGTCGTTAGCCTCTAACAAATAAAAAAAAACAATCGTTCGTAAAAGAGTTAAAGCTGAAAGAACCAAACCTTCAAATTTCAACAATCCTTAGGCAAGTTTTTATAAAACTCAGTTGTTTTCTTGAAATAAACCTTACCTAACCGAGATCAATAATTACTAACTTATTCACTTTAGACTTGATGAAAAGAGTATCACACTTACTATGACCACCAAATAACTGTTAACAATTTTTAAGAAAATACGAACATCTATGAAATTGTTTTTATTTTTATTCATAGCCTGTACCATCTGCTTCAAATTTGATATCTGGCAATATCTCATCACCTGAGAGTAAATCTCTTTTGATTTCTGATGATCCTGATCTCGAGTAATTGATAGAAAAAAAACATTTTTTTTTTATTCATTTTTATCTTTTACATATAGATCAGCACGTTATGGTCAAATAAAACTTGGTATTCGTTATACTATTAATCGTAAAGCTTTGTCTGTAACAGTATATTCATGCAAGTTAGTAAAAGGTTAAACTTAATTTATTATTTATTGAGTATTTATTCTTTTAGAAATCTAATTAATGTACATAATCAGAGCTTACCTGATCCATATGTACGCATTTATTTAATGCCAGAATTTAAAAAAGATAAAAAGAAAACAAAATCAAGTCATGATACCGTTAATCCAAATTTTGATGATTTGTACAAGAAAATAAATTCTTTTTTTTTTTAATATTCCATAATTTTTATTTTATATATAGATTTGAATGGTCAGCAACATTAGTTGATATACATCGACAACATCTTTTTATAAGTGTTAAAAATAATTCACCTTTATTTGCACAAGAACAAACATATATGGGAGATGTATATCAAAAAAAAATTATTTCAGTTTTTTCTTTTCAAAAAATCTTTTTTTTGTTTTCTTCTAGCTTCAAATTGATTTATCAAATCTTGATCCGGAAAAAAATAGTATAGCTTGGTATGCTTTACAAGAACCAAATACTAGTGCTAGTGGAATAATAAAAATAAAATATGATACAAATTAAGACAATATATTATTTTAATTTTTACAATATTATAATCTCAAATATTTCTCAATATTAAAACTTATTTTTATGTAATTTTAATTATGCTTTGTATGTTTTTGTGAGGTTATTTACTGCAACCAATAGAATTTTTTTTTTATGCTACGCATTTGAATGATTAGATGTTTAGAAAATATATATATATATACTCGAAATGAATTAATGAAGAAATTTTTATAAGAATTATTCAAATAATGTTCTCAGAATATATACGAGCTTTTTTTTTATAGTCATATGAATTTACAAAGATATGGAAGGCAGGGTTAAAAGCAAAAAAAATAATCTCATATTATCGATTGACATGGATTAATTTGTAATTATTGTTTATACAAAGAAGACAAAAATAGTCTTTTTATTTTTTTTGATTCGTTCACTCTTGATATTTAATGAAAATTTTATAATTCATAATTTAATAGTTGCTTGGAAACATATCTTACATATTTCTCAAGAAATATTGATGATGATCTTATACAAATCAAGTTATAATTAGCTCTTTCTCTTAGAATAGCATTTGTAGAGTCAAACTTGATTGATATACTATCTATCGATTATTAATTAAGAACACTAGTGACTAAAATCATCGACATGTGGTATCGTATTATGTTACAAATTATTATCAAGAAAATAAATATTATATGAAATATGAAGCAATAACTTTGGTTTAATCCGATATTTTACGAGCGAATCAGGTTAGATTGACATTTCAAAAACTTAGTCTGACCTGCCATACTAACACTTCTGATGAAGGTTATCTGTGATAATATTTGATATTTTTGAAATCCTTTGTTTTGTATCTGAATGCATTATCAAGATGTTCAATAATGTCTTAGTCGTTATTGATGTGTTGAATATGAATGACTTTAAAAATGATGGGATAACAGGAATAATAATTCATCCTCATCCTCTCTAATTTGTGCTTACTATAAAGTAGCACACACAGAATATTCCTTATCAAATAATAATTTTCGCAAACTAAAGATAAATTTACATTTGTTAGGATACAGTGCTACTAGAGTTTCTTTTATTCGGAAAGAATGAAGAGTCTAGTTTTTCAAAAACAAGTAATTATTCTAAGTATTGTTTTATCAGCAGATGTCGCTTTCAGTCAGTATTAATCAAAAAATTTTAATTACTGTTTTTTTTATAAATAAATATTAATTAAAAATAAAACTAATTTCATAAAAACACAAACTATTTAAAAAAAAAATTTATAATTAATGAAAATTGTTTATCTTCTCTCCTAGAAACCAACATGAAGAATTTCTAAAATGAAAGTCTCATCTTTGATTAAATTATCACTAGGACAAATATCTACGAGTTTTCTTTTAGAAAAATGGCTCGATTATACGATGCAATCGAACCGGAAGTTGTTTCAATGGATATGCTTCAACATGCAGTTGAATCATTACGAGCAGATGGAGAAAATCTTCTTATTCCAAAAGATGAAAAATTAGATTATAGCGAAATTACTACACTTCGTCTAGATTTTCGAAGTAAAAATTCTTTTTTTTAATTTAAAAAAGAATTCATTTCGTTTGTATGATTTCTTTTTTAGACATCCTTCGAATGGAAAATCTTTGGTTATTTACTAATTTAACAAAACTTCAACTGGATAATAATATTATCGAACATATCGAAGGTCTTGATACACTACAAAAATTAACTTGGTTAGGTAAAACATTTTATATAAAATTCATTATATCTATAAAAAAAATTCATATTTTTATATTTAGATCTTTCATTTAATAATATAACACGTATTGAAGGTCTAGATGCTTTGACAGAATTAACTGATTTATCATTATATAATAATCGAATAACAACTATTGAAAATATGGATTCACTTAAAAAACTTAATGTTTTTTCTATTGGAAATAATCAAGTCGACGACGAAAATAGCGTTAGTAAGAAAAGAAAAAAAATTTGTATTTCAAATTATCAATAAAAGTATGTTTTACGTTGAGATAATAATCTTTATGTATATAGCAGACAATGATGTTTTTTTTTCTAATCAATTACTTTCCCAGATCGATACAAACAGAGTGAAAACGCATTCCGAATATTTACATCCATTTTAAAACAATAGATTTCAATTTTGAAGTCTTCTGAAACTTTTGAAGCACATTTAGTTCACGCAAAATTCACACAGAAATTCGAATGACTATATATCGAACCTGAGTCGAGCTAAGGCAATTATGCAGAATTTTTGGATGACTATATTGATAGCTAATAAGTTGGATAATCTTTCGAATATACCAAAAGTGATACATCTTGATAGATTTAAACTATCTATAGATATTTATGATAGGAATATCTCAATTTGCTTTCCTCGATACAAAAATTTTTCTTTTCATCTAGATACGTTATTTACGTCGATTTGATAATCTTCGAACTCTTTGTCTTCGTGGTAATCCATTTGCATCTAAACCGGATTATTATATATTCACAATAGCTCATTTACCTCAAGTACATTTTCTTGATTACAAGCTTATTGATGATGCACCTGTATGTCATATGAATAGATAATAAAAATTTTTAAAAAAACAAAAAATATTATTTTCGTTTTTTAGAGAGAAGAAGCAACAAAAAAATATGAAATTCAATTACAACAATTAATAACACTTGAAGAACAAGAAAGAGAAAAAGAGAAAAAAGGTGAAGATCAAGCAAAACAATATCAATTATATAAAGTAAAAGAAATTTTTTGTATTATATCATTTTCTTTCTATTCATGAATGTATATGTATAAAGGATGCTTTTGTTGAAAATATGGATCAAAATCAATTATTTACAACAATGTTTAAAGATGATACTGAAGGACAAAAATTAATTCTTGTACCTGGTGCTGATGAATTAATGACACAATTTGAACAAAAATTTACTGGTATTGTTCATACAATGTTTGAACTTGGATTAAAAGTAAATAATAAAAATAATATTCTCTATTAAAAAGCAACAAAATACAAAAAAAAAATTTCATTTTATTTTTTTTTAGGAAAAAGAAATAAGAGATCGTGAAATTGAAGATTTTTGGATATGTGTTAATGAAGCTAAAGATGATAATACACGTCGAGCTGCAGCTATTGTTGATGAATTTAAAGCTTATAGATCGAAATTATTTGTAAATTAATTCATAGAATTTTTCTTATATATTAAATTTCTTTCTTTTTTAGGGAAAAGAAGATCTTGATCAACAAGGTGTATCACCAGCAGTTGCAACTGAATATGATGATGCTTTAACAAATCTTCGAAATAAATTAATGGCTTTAGAAATAACACTTGTTGATCAATTAGAAGTAATATAATAAACTTAGAGTAATCCAAAAAGTAAAAGTGAAGATATTTTATTTTCGTATAGAAAGCTTAAGAAACCTTTCTCTTGGTATACATTGATAATACCACAGTCAAATAATTACGAAAAGAGAGAAAGAATGTAACTGATAAAAGAAAACGAATCATTATCGTCTATCTCTAATAAACATTAAAAAAGAATTATTCTACTAGCAAATAACCACCTGTAAGGTAGCCAATATATCTTACCAACAAGAGCATCGATAGACATGTTTAAGCAATGTATAGTAAAAACGAGTCGGATTTTTTAAACTCGTTCCGATCTCTGTTGTGTATATGTTAGACTTTCGTTGCATATTATAATAAACAACTCGTATCAAAATTATAGCATTATAATGTATTACAGAAAAATAGAACATTATTTTGAATATATGTATCCATTGAATTTTTCTAGGAAACAATTCAAACATTTGAACGAAATTTAGGTGAAATGGTTTCAAATTTTACAGAATCTATGCGTGGAAGTTTTAGTCAATTACGTGAATTACAAGCATATTTTAATGAAAATATTATAGCTTTATGTACAGCTACTGTTGAACGTATAATGAAAGGTGAATTAGAAGATGAATTTCCTGATGATACACGAGAAGTTTGTAGATTAAATTTAATATGAAAAAGATTTTTGTTTTTTTTTTTATTTCCTGTAGCTTTTTACTGATAAAGATACAATAATGAATGCTTGTCAAACATCCGATGAAGTTCATCGAACAAAAATTGATCAACGTGAAGATGAAATGTTTTCACGTATATCAAATTGGTTAACAACAATGATGGATAATATTCATGAAGAAGAAGAATATAAAAGAAATCGTAAACGTATTATTGAAATAAGTCGTCTCATTGATTATTTACGAGCTGACATTGAAGATATGTAATAACGATAATAAATAAAATAAATCATTTTTCTTTCGTTCTTTCTTCCTCTTTTTATTTTTTCTTCGTTTTTTGCTTCTGTTCATTTAATAAATATATTATAAAAATAAAAAAGAAAAATACTTCTAACTTGACAAAGCCAATTACTTGCAATTCTTTTTTTCTCGTTTTCCGTTATACTTAAAATACGAGAAAGAAAATATAATATTGACAAAAAATATGAAGTCATTCAATAAAAGAAAAAAACCTAATAGATGAATTTAAATACAGGATTTTTTGCTGCATATAATCATCGTCATAAACAACCAACTATTAATTATCGTTTACCATATCCTAATCAACATACATCATTTTTAAAAAATATACGATCATCAATTGAAAATATACATAGTAATGAACCATTTTTACCATCAATAACAAAAACAACAACAAATGGAAATAATGAAGGATATCGACCATATCGTCGAAATGATTTTGCTAATAATCATTTATTTATTGCTAAACAAAAATTAGCAGGAATATTTCTTAATCAACCAACAATGAATATACAATTAAAAAATGATCTTATTCATTTATTTGATCAATATGAACCAAAACAAAAAAATCATAAATTAAATAAAAATAAATTACAAGTATAAATTATTTTGAAAAAAATAGAAAATAATTCAATTTTAAATATGTTTTTCTTTCTTTCTTTTTTTTAGGAGATTAATTCTGATTCTAAATCACTTCCAACACTTGATCAAAATTTACATTTATCTATTATTAATCTTACAATGAAACCTTCAATACCATTATCACAATCTCGTGATCCACTTTCAACAATATCACATCGTCGTACACAAACAAAACATTATCAAACAAAAACACCTCGTCCATCAATTGAATGGATTAATCCAGCCATTAAACAACATATTCAATTAACAACAAATTATATAATTGAAGATGTTCTTGAACCAAATACAATTATTAATGAATTAATAGATAATAATCCTGATGTTATTAAAAGTACAAATAATCCTTTAGATTCATCATTATTATATGTCAAATCAATTATACCTTCAGCTGGATTACAAAATCATTGATACGTTTTCTTTTGTTATTCTATTGTATTCAGTAAATAGATGACAAACAAATGAGAACAAAAATGTTTTGTTCTTTTTGAAATAAATGGCAATTATAACAGTTTTTTTTAAACATTAGTATACAGTGCTATAGATATGAAACAGCAATTTTAAATAATTGTGATCAAAAGATAGGTTTTGATTTTCTTACATTCGTTTACATTTTCATTGTTTGTTACCTAAATACGTTTTATGAAAAAAAAATAAAGTATATAACAAGAAGCAGCGTGAAAAGCTGTACAATCTACAGAGGAAGGTTTTTTTTCATTGCATAATTTTTGTTTAAAATAATTCACAATTGAAATAAGTTTTACATGGTAGATTGTAGTGCTTCTTATAGTAGATTTTGCTTTTTTAATAAATTGTATTTAAGGATTAAAAAATAACATACAAAATATGACCACTTATTCTGTACCACTTATTATTTTTTTCTTCTATAAAAGAAACTTTTTGAAACTGTCAAAATTAAAATAATAAAAGTATACTTATCATTGTGTAGTCTAAGGTTACTGTGCTAGACAACTTTCGTCTAAGAAACTATGATCAGAACAATCATTGTGTACAATAAAATCGTTTCAGTTGACAAAAATGATATTTATCAATGTATAAGATAAGTTGATTTTTCTTGGCAACATTCTCTAGAAGTTTTTTGTGATTGATATTGATTCATTTAGTAGATAGATCTAAGGTCTATTAATGTTCTACACTAGTTTGTTATTTTAGGCCTCATGAGCGAAGATATACTATACGACTGCATTAATATCTTTGATGTCATAACTGAACTTAGTACACTCTGCCTCAAATATATATATATATATATATCGCTAGTAGGATACTTGTTACTGATTCAGATTAAAGTCTATCATTTGAGGATATACTGAAGCCTAAAATGATTTGACAGACAATCTGGTAAAAATAGATTGATTTTCTTCCCTTAAATTCATGAATTTTCAATGTTTTTGATTTTATTTAAATGAAAAGAAATAATAGATATCTTTTTTTTACAAGTCATTTTCAACGCTTAAAATCATATTGATTTTCATTATGAATCAAGACTAGCATTGATATCATTGTTAGAGAAGAATTAACCAATTGTTATCCATAGTGACATTTATTCAAGGATTCTGTCATTATCATTGAGAGAAATGCAGGAAAAAGATGATATTTTCAGACTTTTGTTGTATTCATTTACCTAACAATAGCAAAATATTAGCGACCTCTGTAAAAATTTAAATTATATTTTTATATTATTTTTTTTTCTATTATAAGTTAATATATATATATAATAAATTATGTTCTAAAATTTTTTTTCTTATCATTATTTGTTTTATTTAAACAAAGATAAAGATGCATGTATAGAGAATAGATAATCCTTAATGGCTGAGACCATTGTATTGTATATTCTATGTGGATGATTGCTACCTACATTTTAATCATATGTGATGTGTTCTTATTTTGTTTTTTTATATATATCTATATCTTTTTAAAATTCTTTTTTTTTAGCATAGTCTATTGAATGTGAGCCTCGACATAGAAACTTCTTTTTTTTATTGGAAATCCGTTCTCTCACAAACATATATACACATATATTTACATATATAGGCCCTTCATTTTTTATTCATCATGTTCCTTCCGCCTATCGGTCAATCACCATCTTCTTCAAATGTTCAAGGAAGTGGAAATGGCAATGGAAATAATAATAATAATCAACAACAACAACAGGGTAGTACTATTAATACAAGTGCAAGTTCCTCAGGTTCTTCATCAGCAAATCCTATTGGTCTTCCACCGCCACCTCATATGACATCAATGCCACCATCACCACCTGGAAGTGGCATAATGACAATGCTTAATCCTCCACTTGATTTATCTCCACCACCACGACCAGATTTTGGTCGTGAAGGTCGTTCAATAAAATTACGTGCAAATCATTTTTCAATACGTATACCACCAATACTTATTCAACATTATGATCTTAATATTCAACCAGATAAATGTCCAAAACGTGTTAATCGTGAAATAATTGATACAATGGTTAATAAATTTCAACATATATTTAATACTCAACATCCAGCATTTGATGGTAAAAGAAATTTATATACAAAAGATCCATTACCATTTGGTCGTGAACGTATTGAACTTGAAGTTACATTACCTGGTCCTGGTGAAGGACGTGATCGTTGTTTTAAAGTACAAATAAAATGGATTGCACAAGTTAGTTTAATTAGTTTACAAGAGGCTTTACAAGGACATGGACCACCAGTATCTAATGAAGCTGTTTCAGCACTTGATGTTATTATGAGACATTTACCAAGTATGAAGTAAGTATTTATAATAATACACCAAAAAAAAAAACACATTTTAATTTCTTTCAAAATTAAAAATATTAGTTCTCTTTTATTATATACAGAATTTACAGGTTGGATATATTTAGCTTTTATATTGACTTTTAATTTTCTACTATGATATATTTTATAAAAGAAAATCTTTTGATTTACTTGATTTTTCTTTTTTAAAATAGATATACACCGGTTGGCCGTTCCTTTTTTTCACCACCTGATATCCAATATAATCCATTGGGTGGTGGTCGTGAAGTATGGTTTGGTTTTCATCAATCAGTTCGTCCATCTTATTGGCGAATGTCATTAAATATTGATGGTAAAAAATAAAAAAAAAACCTAAATTCAAGTTTTGATGTTTATAAATTATTAATATATTTTAGTTAGTGCTACTGCTTTTTATAAATCACAACCAGTAATTGATTTTATGTGTGAAGTATTAGATATACGAGATATACAAGATCAAAGACGACCATTAAATGATGCACAACGAGTCAAATTTACAAAAGAAATTAAGGGTAAGAAAAATTTATTTATTTATATTAAATTTAAATAAAGATTTAAAAGATTTAGATATGATGAATATTATAAATTGTTTTAATTGTCATTTGTAATTATTTTTCTCAGATAATCCGATTTGATAAAATTTATCTTAAATCTAAATTTTTATAATAAGAATAAATTTACAACAAGAAAATTGAATCTTTCTTCATAGATTACGATAGTTAAAATTAGTAAACATTAATACATTGTAAGTTGATAAAGTTAAATTGTCTTTCTTTCTACATGATAAGTTCATATCTCATTAAAGATGCGTTGGTATTACCTCAAATTTTGCAAGATTTCCTGTAGCTGTAAAGCTTAACTACGAACGACATTTCAGTAGTTTAAAATTTCATCATTCAACTGTTCAGAGAACCTATGTTCATATATCACAAGTCGAGTAAAATATCCATAATTCGATCAGATAAGATCAAAAAATTAAATTCAAATAGACTTTTTCACTATACGGTAACAATCTCATATGAAAAGTGTTTTTACAGTAATGAATATTCCTTCATCATATGGGTTTATGTATGTATACAAATGTTATTTAATTTGAAAATTTTAGGTCTTAAAATTGAAATAACTCATTGTGGTAGTATGAAACGTAAATATCGTGTTTGTAATGTAACACGTAAACCAGCCCAATATCAAACGTAAGTTAAAGAAAACCAATTAATAATTAATAATATAATCATTATTTTTTTTTGTATAGATTTCCATTACAACTTGAAAGTGGTCAAACAGTTGAATGTACTGTTGCTAAATATTTTTATGAAAAACATCATATGAAATTAACATATCCACATTTACCATGTTTACAAGTTGGTCAAGAACAAAAACATACTTATTTACCACTTGAAGTATAATTAAACAAAAATCAAATAAAATCAAATAAAATAATTTTATTTTTTTAGGTTTGTAATATTGTTCCCGGACAACGATGTATAAAAAAATTAACTGATATGCAAACATCTACAATGATTAAGGTATGTAATTTTTTTCTTTTAATAAATTCTTATCATAACTATATAATAAAAAATTCAGTTCATTGTCATTCGGAAAAATTTTCTTTTTGTTTTTGTTTTTTTTTTATATTTTTTATAGTGGAGTGAGGTAGAGTTGATTAAGCATGATAATCTTCTTTGGAATGTATTCTTATATGTATATATATATAATATAATATCTAATTGAGATCGTTCCTATCTATGCTATTGTAGAGTCAACAAGAACTACCTCAGGTAAAGAATAAAAACAAATTCATACACAATATGTGCACTATTGGTTTTATTTTACTTTTTTTTCTTGTGCTCTATTCGCGCGCGCGAACATTAAAGCCATTTGAGTACACGCGCATATATAACTGCTATTTGTTTGGAATGAATAAAATAAAAACATATTTAAATACATTTTTTTTACTTTTATTTTACTCGGTTTTTTTTTCTTATGATAATAACATAGATAGGAACGAATGTTTTATGACGAAAGTCATAAGAAAAATAAATAAAACAAATTATCAGTTAATTTAACCAGCAAATAGCACGTCTCTTCTTATTTTCTTTATTTTAATAAGAATTTATAAATTTTTTATAAAGAAAATTTTTTTTTAATGTTTTTTTTAGGCTACTGCACGATCAGCTCCTGATCGAGAAAAGGAAATTAATAATTTAGTAAGTTTTCATTTATTTAAACTTTATGTATAAGATAAACTAAAAGTCAACTTATCGAAAAGAATTATTGAATATTTCTATTATAATTCGACAAATGAACTGACTTTTTTTTATCAGTAATTAAAGTAAATGTATATATAAAGAAATATCTTTATAGTTATAAAGCTTGTACATACATCTATTACTGATAAAAAAATCATTTCATTTGCTTGAGTTACTTAGGGGTATCAAAAGTAGTGGCAGTGACATTTTTTATATTATGTAGTACCTTTTAAGAAACTTTTTCTATATATAGTCTGATAGAGAAAAGAATGTGAAGATTTTTCTATGCAGTGTGATCATACTTCAACCAATATCCTAATAATAAAATTTCGATAAGATCTATTTTGTTCCCATGTGTCATGGTTACATGAATGATGGATAGTAGTTTTTGACTAACTTTTGATAGAAACAAGATAGAACTACAGTTTTCACTGATGGAAATAGGAGATGAAGATGTATTATTAATTTTTCCAATATCGATTTTCTAAGAAAGGGACAAAAATGAAGTTTTTCTCACAGAATTAGAAGTTTCACTACAATACATATTATTCATCTGAGATTTTCCCAATTTGCAGATCTTTGATTAGTTATTTGAATCTATATTTTATAATTGAAAATTCACAATCACAGTTTCTCATACAGGTATGATCTTGAAAAGGTCATTTTAAAAATGAGCTTTATATAACCGTGATATATATTAACGAAATAGATCTTATCGAAACTTTATTATTAGGATATTGATTGAAATATGACCAAACAGTATAGAAAGATAGAGCGTTCTTTTCTCTATCAGACTATATAGAGAAAAAGTTTCTTAGAAGGTACTATATGATATAAAAGTCTCATTGTCATTACTTTTCGATAAATTGACTTTTGTTCCAGTCTAAACAATCATAGAATGAAATATATGAAAATTTGATTTCTGTAGGTACGAAAAGCTGAATTTAATAATGATGTTTATGTAACTCATTTTGGTATTAATATATTAACAAATATGACTGAAGTAATGGGTCGTGTTTTAACTGCACCTAAAATTCAATATGGCGGTCGAGTATGAATATATTTTTTTTTGTGAAATTAAAAATAAAAGAAAATTTTTTTTTTTATTTCAATTTAGACAAAAATCATTGTTACACCAAATCAAGGTGTATGGGATATGCGTGGTAAACAATTTCATACTGGTATTGAAATTCGTACATGGGCAATAGCATGTTTTGCTCCACAACGAAATTGTAATGAATCTGCACTTCGAACATTTACTCAACAATTACAACGAATATCAAATGATGCTGGTATGCCTATTGTTGGTCAACCATGTTTTTGCAAATATGCAACTGGTATTGAACAAGTTGAACCAATGTTTAAATTTCTTAAAACAACATATAATGGTTTACAATTAATTGTTGTTGTTTTACCAGGTAAAACACCTGTTTATGCTGAAGTTAAACGTGTTGGTGATACATTAATTGGTTTGGCAACACAATGTGTACAAGCAAAAAATGTTAATAAAACAACACCACAAACATTATCAAATTTATGTTTAAAAATAAATGTTAAATTAGGTGGAGTTAATAATATACTTGTACCAAGTGTACGACCAATAAGTGTTTTTCGTGAACCAGTTATATTTATTGGTGCTGATGTAACACATCCACCAGCAGGTGATCGTTCAAAACCATCTATTGCAGCTGTAAATAAAAATTTATTTTTATATTTTAAAGAAAAAAACAAAAAAATTTTCTTTTTGTTTTTAAAAACAGGTTGTTGCTTCAATGGATGCTCATCCATCACGATATGCTGCGACAGTTCGTATACAAATGCATCGTCATGAAGTTATTGCAGAATTATCAACAATGGTTAGAGAATTACTTATACAATTTTATAAATCAACACGTTTTAAACCAGCACGAATTATTTTATATCGTGATGGTGTTAGTGAAGGACAATTTGCTCATGTATTAGCACATGAATTAATGGCTGTACGTGAAGCATGTGTTCGTCTTGAAGCATCTTATCAACCGGGTATTACATTTATTGTTGTTCAAAAGCGTCATCATACACGTCTATTCTGTGCTGACAAAAAAGAACAGGTAAATAGATTATTTTATAAATCAGAATATAATCATTATATTTAGGATAGGCTAAAAAATCTATTTTTCTATGCTATTTGATCATACTTCAACTATATTTTTTCTATAATTTCTGATAAAAATAAGTTAGAAAAATAGAATTTTCCTAATCTATTTTTTATGTAAAATTATCAATTGATCTTCTTAATATAGAATGTTGAGATGAGTAATATCTATTCTAATCGAGTCTCTATTTTATGAAAAGAAAATACTCAGTTTTATATTTTTTCTGTTCCTCATAAAACAAAAACATTTTCTTGAAAGTATTAGACAATTGAATAAAAACATTTTAGAAATCAATATTTAAAAAATTTATAATATATAATTCCATACATCTTCATCTTCTCTTTCCAAAATTACATACCACAGTTTTCTATCTTGTTTTTATTAAAAGTTATTCAAAAAATATTGACTTGGTATTCATAAAATTATGATACATGCACGCAAAACACATTCTATCGAAATTTTATTATTAGAAAGTTAGTTAAAACATGGTCAAATAGCATTAAAAAATAGACCAGTTTTTTTTTGTTTATCAAATTATGTAGAGCAAAGATGACTTAAAGCTTTTGATAAATAAGTACAGAATCTCCACTACTACTTTTGATATGATTCCTCATCGGACAAAATTTAACATATTACATTTTGATAATTTATGCTCTCGATGATTTTTGTCCTAGTAAAAGGTCACGATGCACCTTTCTTGACAATATTGTCTATGTCTATATATATATCGAAAAAAAAAAATAAACGAGAAGGATGATCGGTGAAAAGAAGATCGTTGATATAGATAACAAAACATAAATTCAGTGATGAAGTATACGATTAACTTTTGTTATTAATTTTATTGAATAAATTTTGAAAAGATATGAATAAATTAGATACCTTCATTAGTTGTTTTTATTTCAAAATGACATAAAATATTATGATATAGTTTTTAAACAAGTAATAACTTGTTAAATTCTTAATAAAATAAGAATCTATTTTAAAATTCGTTTAATTTATTGAAAATAACTTTCCACTTTAAAAGTACTTTTTTCAAAGTATCATGTTTTTATTTTTTATTTTGCACTTTAACGACGTTTTTTGTTGATGATTATTCATAACTAGTAATATACAAAAAATCAATCACTCCTTAGAAAAATATCAGTCATATTTATTTTTAATAGAAAAATAAAAACATGATTAATATCAACATGTAATTGACTAGATTGTGAATGGCGTTTTTGCGTATTATTAAATACGATTTATATTATTTATTTTATTAAATAACACCTTTATTTCTGCGATATTCATGCTTCTATATTTAATTTTATATTATACAAGAATAATATATTTAGTCTATTTATTCTCGATGGGATAAAACCCAACAATTATATATATATATTCATATGTAAACAATGCGTAGGTATTGTGTAAAACCATACGGTGATGAAATAAAGCCATTGACGTCAATTATTTGAATAATATGAATCATATTTACTTTTAAATTACGACGAAATGTATTCCAAAAAAAAAAATTATTATCACTATATAAAATGTATGCCACAATGACCTTAAAGTCTAATTTTATATTTTGTTCTTTTTCTTCTCATCTTATCAATATACTATATTCTTTTATCTATTGACTTAAAACTAAAACAACAACATCAAATAAATTTTTATATTTAATTTTTTTTTTGTTTTTTATTTTAGTGTGGAAAAAGTGGTAATATTCCACCGGGTACAACAGTTGATGTTGCAATAACACATCCAACTGAATATGATTTTTATTTATGTTCACATGCTGGTATTCAAGGTACATCACGACCATCACATTATCATGTACTTTGGGATGATAATAGTTTTTCTGCTGATGAACTTCAAGCATTAACTTATCAACTTTGCCATACATATGTCAGATGCACACGTTCAGTATCAATACCAGCACCAGCGTATTATGCTCATCTTGTTGCATTTCGTGCACGATATCATTTGATTGAAAGAGAACCTGAAAGGTATATAAAATTAAAAAAAATTCTAAATAATATTTAAAAATTTGTTTTTTAGCAATGAAGGTTCACATCAATCATCAAATGGTGATTCTAATGGTCAACAACAAGTTCAATTGAGTCGTGCAGTTACCGTACATCCGGATTCGGCTCAAGTCATGTATTTTGCTTAGCGTTAGAATTAAATCCCTAATCCTTAATATTGCTCATATTCTCCATCTATTTACTTGTCATCATTCTCTTTCGCTAGATCAATTTTCTCTCTGTTTTATCTCAATAGATCAATTTAATGTATGTGTGTTCTTCTCGTAATTTTCTTTGTCTCGTCTATGTTGATCTCCCTTTTTGTTTTGTTTTTTTATATGTATATAAATTTCTAATATAGCATCCTCTTATATGTGCACGCAATTGGGAGTGCAATAGAGGTGCTATTTATTCTTTATTGCTTCTATGTTCATTTTTCTTTTCTATCCACTCCTAGTTATAATTTTTATTTACAACAGTGCAATTATTGAATCTAAATAATCAAACCTATATGTATGTATACTATTCGTCAAAAGTATCCCTTCTTTCGAATTTCAGCCATTACAAGTGCTGTTGTTCTGAAAATTTGACTGTATATAGATCTCGATTAATGTAGGTCAGTAGCGAAATCCGCACCTCTATAGTCTCAGTTAAAAGAGAGTTATGATACATGGGGTTCATTTTTATTGTGAACGTCATAATTCCAGAACAACAAAACCTTATAAGCTGCGGGACGCGTCGTTTTGTAACCCTGTCTATTGGCTATTTGTAATAAAAATTTCATCAAAATTCATTGAGTCATTGTGAGACTAACGACAGTTCGACTTCAAACTTAAAGAAAAGATAGTCCCACATGCCCTTACTGTTCTCTAAAATTTTCAGACTTCTATCACGCACTGGAGAGAAATGGTACTATGCTCTAGTTCGAGATATTGTCGTAGATCTAGGTGCTCGAATACCTACGCAATTGACCTTATCTTTTGAGCAGATAACTAGTATGGAAGGAGACACAGTTCTGTTAGAAAATCATTAAGTATCATGGAAAACAAGACATAAACGTTTATAGTCAATTTTTTCCTCATTCTGACGACTTTTTATTTTTTCTTGTTTAATCGTGTTGAAAAAATCATTTTAAAAAAGAATTGAGGCGAGGTTTTCGCTACTGACCTACATTAATCGAGATCTATATACAGTTAAATTGTTAGAGCAACCGCACTTGTAAAGGCTAAGATGCGAGGGGAAAAGATACTTTTGACGAGTAGTGTATATATATATACACACATATATATACACAAATAGATTTTCGCAGTACTCTATTTGCACTATTTGTCGTATAACAGTGTATATATAGTTATTATTCGCAGTGATTAGACCATCAAAATGATCACTCTGTTATTGTTTTTCTTTCAAAACAAAGTAGTGCTATTATTAAACAGTGTGTGCATTTTGAAACTAATTGCAATAACGAATGATTATGAAAAAACAAATTAAACTTGAACATCAGTTTATGTGTTTCTCTTTAATGCAACGTTTACTTTCTTTTCTTTCGTTTTTGTTTATTTGTTTGTTTGTTTTGTGTGTGCGTCTTTTTTTTCTTCTCATAATGATTCTTTTTACTCATATGATATGCTAATACATCGATCCGATTTCCGAATGACAAAAAAATACAAAATACAAAATTATCTGCATGCTTGTTTTTCTTTATTTATTCAATGCTTATAACGCGAAAAATAAAAGGAACAACGCAAACCAAGAAGGAAAAAAACATGTGTGTATGTTTGTAGAGGAAGATAATATTCTCTTTATGTTTTTCTTTTCTTTTTTTGTATGTCTCAAATGAATTTTATGTGAATGTGCCTCTTTCTTTTTTTTTTTTTTTCATCATTTTCTTTGTTGTTCTGATAACAAAGTGTTTAAATGATATTTCTCTCTTGACTTATTTAAATGTAGTATATAAGAAACAAAGAAGGAAAATCCAAAAATAACAAATTAGATTTTATATAGGTGTGATAATGAATAATATTTAAACAATAGATTAAATATACTATATAATGAAATAATATTTTTGATAATTTATAATATATTTTGACAGGAAAAAACGTATCTGTAAGAGTTTCGTGCTAGAAATATTATGAACATTAGTCTTTACAATAGAATATAATTTTCTTGTATATAAATAAATATTGGGTAATTTCTTTTTTTATTTCAAGTATCATAAAAGGAAAATGTCAACATATAATTCGTGACGATAAATGTAGGTCTTTCAATTGACGTTTTTCTTTTCGGCTGATTAAAAGAAAAAATTTTATAAAAACGTAAAAGATAAAACAACGATAAATAATTATTCTACCAACTTGTACTATATCGAAAGGAAGGAGAGAAAGAAAAAAAACATTTATTATCAGGTCAATCGGTTAGTAGATTTATTAGTCAACATGAATAATTTTTCTCTAGTCAAGAAAAATATTTATTTTATTACAATAATGAATTATTACGAAAAAACAAAGAAAGATATTTAATATGCACTATCATATTGATCTTTAAATATAAATATTAAAAAAAATTGAATAATAAAATATATTCTACATATTGTATGAATAAAGAATCGATGTGAAAAGTCATGAAATCTTATCTATATGGTAAAACACATCGAGCGCATTCTTTTCTATTTATAAAAAGGAGAGAAAAAGAAATTGGCGCAGCTTCAGACGTACTGTATCACTTTTCTTTCTTTTTATCGAAGTAAGTCAGTTAGTATAGCGAGTATTTTTTTTTTATTTCCTCTCAATATAAATTATTACTTATTACACCTACTAGCTGACGACTGCTTTATGTTGGTATGCATTAATATTCATACATATATCAATACCCAGATATGAAAAAAATAGAACTATGATGTAACTGGGGAAAAGGGAAAATTTTTATGAATCAGTCATCAATATGGTGCATATTTTATTTTTGAATTTTTGTATATATATATATATGAATAATTTCTATTTCTAACATTTACATGAAACAAAAAAAAAAACGAGAATTACTCTTATTTTATTTGCTTTTTTTCTTCTCTTCCTTTACTTTGCGACGCAAATGATTAATAATCACGTGTAATAAACATGTGGGTTTAACAGTACCCACGAACCTTGAAAAGAATGTAACACAAAAGCGGCCTCAACGTCCTCAATCGACCTCATTTCTTTTCTCTCTTTTATCGTTCTTCGCAAACATTTTACTACTCCCTTCATCTATCATTATACAAAACTACGTCTTTCTATCATTCGTTAGTTTTATTCTTCTACTCGTTATTTTTTTTTTAAGTTGTTCTGCAAGTACATTTGACCGATTGCTTATATATATACACTGTAAATTATAGTTATGAGTTAATATATCGATAACAATTGCATAAATTTCATTTTGTTTTTTATAGCAAAAAAAAAATAATTATTATTCATTTCGTTTTTATTGAGTTCTTATATTATTATTAACAATATATATATATTTAAATGTAGAATAGTTACAGGAAAAAAAAATTCGAAAAATAATGGCTAAAATATCGTTATATAAGAATATAGGACATACAAGTACGCGTCTACCAATTTTCTTGTCCTTGAAGTGCTTTCTTATGCAACCACATATTTCTCTTCTTCCTCCTTTTTCTTTTCTTTTGCTTTCTGTACTTTTTCTCTTAGTCTTCTCGAACGACGTCGACTAGATACGAACTGCAAGAACAGAAACGATTCATTTGACCGACATTTGCATACTACTACTAGCAGACTTTACTTTTTATTCGTTGAGGATATATACATATCTATTTATATATATATGTATGTTGTTTTTCTATTTTAGAATTTTTCATTTTTACCAATCTTTAATACGATGCCAGAGAATCAATTAATCATTACAATTGATAATGATGATGAAAACGGAATTTCAAGAGATGGAGAATCAAGTACATCATCAAATTCATCTAAAACTAAACGAACACGTTTAACATTTCCGTTTGGCGCTTGGTAAAAATACTATTTATATTAAAATATTAAATAAATAATCAATATTTTGATTTTTTTTTTCAGTCGAGTATGTTCTGATTCTGCTACGGGTATTCATTATGGAATTGCAACATGTGAAGGTTGTAAGGTATAGTTATAATTGAATATTAATTAAATGAAATATTTTCTAATTTTTATCTTTTTTTTAAAGGGATTTTTTAAAAGAAGTATATTACGTAAAGAAAAATATCGTTGTTATTTTGATAATGTTTGTCTTATTAATGTAACGAATCGTAATCGATGTAAAGCATGTCGTTTTCGTCGATGTATTAATGAAGGCATGTCTGTTGATGGTAAGAAAGTAAAAGAACTTAATATACAAAAAAATCTATTTTCGGGTTATTAGGTGTAAAAATGGGTCGAATACCAAAATTAGTTAAAGAAAGAGCCTTAAAAGAATTAAAAGAACAACAAATGAAAGAAGAAGCTGCTTTAGCTGAAGCAAACGAAGGACATGCACGAGAAACATCTTGTTCATCTTTATCGGACGGTAGTATTGAAAATTATGATCCAAATGGAATGGAAACAGGTAAAAAAATAATAGTTCTTTTTTTTTTTAGTAATAATAAAATATTTATTTTATAAGATTGCATAAAATCTCAAATATCACCTATTCAACGACATGGTGATTTAACAAATACATATACAAATGATAATGTAGAAAAAAAACTCTCTCTTAATTCTTCAGTAAATCATCAATCATCAACTGAATTAAAACCAAATAATTCAACAAGTATAATATCAAATACTAAACAAGAAAAATTAAATTATCGAACAAATTATCCAAATTTTTTACCAGATGATTTTACAGTTGATGAAACAGATGGTTTAATTGAAGAGTCAACAGGTTTATTAACAAATGACGTATTTCAATATGTTAAAACAATATCAAATAAAATAAATATTAAAGAATTAAATTTATTTATTGATCTTAATGATGATGAAAAAACATTTATTCGGTAAAGAAAATTTTTCTTTTTATTGAATTTATTGTATGTTTTTTTTGTGTCTCTTTCTTTAGATATCTTCGTTGGTCATCATTGAATATTTTTTTACGACGTTCAAAACGAATAAAACAAGTAGTATATCGAATGAATCAAATGATTGAAAATAACATTCAAGAATATCCTGGTGATAATGCAACATTAGCAGAATTTTTTAATAGTATTCAATGTATGTTACAAAAAAATCAATTAATTTAGTTTTTTTGAATAAAAAAATTGTTTGTTTTTTTTTATTTTATAGTAAGTTGTCAAGTATATACACATTCACATGTTGTTTATGTCCAAGAAGTAATAGAAATATTATATTTAATTATAATTATAATTATTTCTTTTTATGTATATATAGTTACCTGGTATGAAAAATATTGGTTTACCAGATCTTAGAAGAATTATTATTCGTCGATCATTTGATTGGTTTTTAGTAAATAATTCAAAAAAATATTTTTCACTATAATTAATTAATTTCTTTTTTCTTTTTTATTAGATTAAACATCATGAATTATTTAATAATAATAATCAATGTTACTTTCTTGGTCCAGATGGTATTCAATATACTCGACATTGGTTGGAAGAATTTAATGGAAAACAATTAACAAATGATATGTTTAGTTTTTGTCGACATTTTCAAGAATTTAATTTAAATGAAGCAGAACTTTCACTTGTTTTACCGTTACTGATGTGTTATTATGGTAATAAAAATAGGAAAATATGTTCTTTTTTGTTTTTAATTAAATATTTAATTTTAGATTCAACTTTTGAAAATGAAGAAATACCTCGAATGTTACAATCTTGTTATCTTTATGCACTTTATAGTGAATTATGTCATAATCGAGGTGAAACAGAAGGCAAATTAATGTGCAACAAAATTTTAGAAGTTAGTTTTAATTAAATAATAAATTTATTTTATATTATTTAATTTATATTTATAGACACTTGATCTTCTCATTCCAATTCGTGAACTCTATGAAAAACAATCTGCTTTACGTATATTAAACGGTAAATTTAAATTTGATTTTATTATTTAATTAATTAATTAAATTGTTTTTTTTTTTGTAGTATAAAACTCGGGTGAATTGTGAATATAGTATCTTCATCCGGTTTGAAAAAATAACTTATATTCATGATGATCTCAATATAGAAAATAGAGAAAAACATTTTGTTCATTCTTTTTTTCTTCTGTTTTTTCTTATTTGTTATTGTCTACTTTTTACAGTATTGTCATTCTATTGCTTTCTTTTTCTTACAATGTACTCGGAAGAAACAGTGGTATACATATTTTTTTTTTGCAATGTTTATTCCGGTTAATAAGAAAAAAAAGATTAAATTAGATTCTTTGTATTTTTTAATATTATTATAAGTCATTTTATTTAGAAAAATCCTACAAGACTTCATTTTCATTTAATTGTAAATGAAGTTCTATTATTTATTGGATGATATTTATAGATATTGAATTATTTATAATAGAAAAAAAGAAAAGAATTTCTTTAAAGAAAAAAAAAGATTAATAAGAATATTAATCAAATATTTTAGTATTCAAAATCATTGACCTATAATAATTGGTGTAAACATAATGAGATTCTTGAAGAATTTAACTTCTATTATTTTTTTTTCTGAAAGGGAAAAAAGTACAACGGAACCTAGAATCTATTTAAATGTCAACAATCGTTTCTGGCATTTAATAAATATCGTCTCTTACTTCATTTACTATTCATTCTAAAATCTAATTATGACTCTTCAAGTTATATAAGAATTTTTATGCATCAAGTATAAACATATTGTCTATCTGAAATAAATAATCAGTTCGATATTCTAATATAAAGTAGATCAATAAGCAAAAAATATTTTATCCACGTCTTGGTATACATCGTTGTTTTTATGCGTACTTTTTTTTTTATGTCTACTCTATAATACTATGTAATACAGTATATACTATGATTTTCCTCCTACATATTATAACGGACGTTAATTCATGTGCATTCGTTTGAACGGAAAATAATATTTATAAAACTCGAGATAGACGTTAAATATTTATATTATTGTCTGAAATATGCAATGTTTATTCTGTTTCTATTTTAATCATTAATTAACAACATATTTATCATTTAGATATTTTTTCTATATGAATGTATGATTGTATTTATTCATGTAGAAATCTAAATAATATATTTAATAAATGATTTCAAAGAGGTAATTTTTATCAATATTTAATGATTCAAGACTTTTTTTGACAGATTACAATAAAATCATAATATTTCCTTAGACTAATCAGTTCGTACATGTTTAGAGTAATTACAAAATGTCTCATATAACATTAAGAAAAAATATTATATGACATGCAATATTCAAGAAAATAATAAATAGAAATTTCATGTCTACATTACTAAATTGTTTTAACTTAGTAAATCTTGAATTGCATTGTGATGAATCATTTGTAGGTTTTTCCACACTATTTATGGCTAAAAGATGGATTCTAAAACCCTTGAACATATATATATATGTTCCCTCGTTAGTCTATGTCTCTTGATTCTTCTATTCAAGATAAGTAGATGAACTAAATATATAACATAATTTTTCATGCAATAATTAAGATATTGAATATAACAGAAAAAGTATTACAATTAATAATTATAACATTCAGAAGTCTTTTCTTTTTATCTTTATTAAACTCCATGTCAAAGATTTAGAAGTTTGTTTTTTTTTATTGTTTTACACTATTAATAATATTGCCGGATATTTGTTATTATTAAAAATACTCTTTAGTTGTCTACGTTTTCTTATTCAAGAAAGTCATGTTTTACTATATAATAATATAGGAAAAATAGTGCTTTTTTTAAATGTACTTTGGAAACATTTTTTCCAGTGTTCTCTTGACCTTAATTTTTAAGCAAGTTATTCTGAATAAAAATTCTATTCTATCTTATAATATAATAAGATTCTGTTTAGAAAAAAAAACAAGAATTTATCTAACTATAGCAAAGACAAAGAAAAATGCACGCTCACAAATAAGAAATTTGTTTTTTGGTATTATATTTACATAATATGTACAATACAATACATTAAACCGTTTTTCGAACTATATTAAGACGCATAAAAAAAAAACAATTAATCATCAAAATAACAAAGAATGATTGATCATTTAAATAAATAAAAGAATGGAATACGAATTGCGTTCTATCCACAAAAAAAATAAAATTTTTAAATACTAAATAATATTTACGTATACTCTATTTCATTTTTCTACAATCAACGTATATTAAAAAGAGTGTCAGATGCTGTACTAAATCATTAAGCATATTCTAACAAAAAACAATAATGATGCAGGAAGAGAGGCTCATCGTTACATATTATCCAATACAATTTGATCACTTATCTCAATAATGACAATTTGAAGGAAGTTATGAAAGGTTAATTTTAAGAAAATACGAGAGTAATGAAACATTCGCATATGAAATATCACTTAGAAAGAAGTGATTAATAATCACAAAAATGTCATGTTGTAGCTATATTTAATCAAAGAAAAATTTGGATAACCATATGTACAAAGTTACTTAACATTATGCTTGCAAAATATATTATTGTATTAACTAATTACTTCAGTTTTTAAAGAATTTCTAAATTTTACTTAGGTCTGACTAAAAGTTCTAATTTTCTTAAAAAGAAATCTAAAGATTTGAAGATATTTTTAATTTAATTTTATCATATGTTGAGGATAATTGTCATGATTATTTATATGAAGTTCAATTCTTGAAGACACAATCATATTTCATTTGTTGTACGAATTTCGCAACATTTTGTTCGATGATATCAGTTGCATTCTAATGCTACTAGTGATGAAATATGGATTTAGTTTAGATAGATTAGACATAAGTCATTTGATGCTTAGTTGGCTGATTGAAGATGAATCATCAAAGATTATTATTCATGGAGACAGATTTTAACCAAAACTTTGTTTCGTACATACTTTAAATGAAATACTCCTGAGTGTAATTAAAGGCAAGACTGTAGGTCACCAGTATTATATTTGAAAATTGTTCGAAACCTCTTTTCAATGAAATATGCCAATAAACAGAGACATCACGTTCAAAATGTATAAAATTGATAAATGACCATCATTGACTTCATACATATTCAATATTATTAATTATATGGCAGAAGAAGGCATCAATATAATATCATATCTACTATATTCGCCAGGACTGATACTATGTAATTTTTGGCTAACTATTTCTATCGAACGTAGTTTAACTACTAGTAAGTAAGCAAGATGAGATTAGATAAATCGATAAAAATAAAATCAGCCAACAGTATCTCAGTTAATTTAATGAATTAACTACTAGCTGAAACAGGCGACTCTGTTGTTCTGATCTACATAAAGAGGTTCAATAGATAGTCAATTATCAGATTGATCTAGGTCTATAGTTAAAAAGACATGAACATAAAAGAAAAAATTATTAATTGCTAAGATTAGACGATGAAATTCTTTTGTTGTATTATTCTTTTTTACGATGATATACGGAAAAAATTCAAAACAATACTTCATAATGTGATTAGTCTTTATTTAACATAATAGTTTCCTTATCCTCAATCCATAATGAATCTACATTTGACTATATCATAAATCTTACGTGATGAAATTTGAAATGAACTGAAAAAAAACAAAAAGTTTCTAATTAAACTTCAATAATAAATAAAATATTATTTTTAGGATACATTATTCAAAAGAAAAATATTCTTCTTTTCTTTTCTTTTTTCTTTATTGCTATAAATATATAAATATAAATATCACGATGACAAACAACAATTAAGAAATGATTTTCGATATTTTTTTTTTTTCTTTTGAATTTTTTTTGTTTTAATTTTTGCATTTATTTCTCGTACAATTTCAGCAAATGTATCATTAACATTAATAGTTAATTTTGCTGATGTTTCAATATATGGACAAGCCCATGCTTGTGCTAATGCAAGTGCATCATCAGGTGAAACTTGACGTTGTAATGATGCATCACATTTATTTCCAACAAGACATATTGGAACATTATCTGTACCTTTAACACGAAGTATTTGTTCACGAACTGTTCGAACATCAAAAAATGATTGCCATGATGTTAAACTAAATACAACAAGAAAACCACGTCCATTTTTTATATAAAGATCACGCATAGATGCAAATTGTTCAGTACCTAAATAAAATATTTTTAATCAAAATATAAATTTTATTTTAATTAAAAAAAAACTAGCCAGCAGTATCAAGTATTTCTAAATAAGCAGGTTCACCATCAACTTCAATTTCTTTACGATAGAAATCCTTAAAAAGAAAAAAAATGAAAGTCAAATTTATAATAATATTTGCTTGCCTCTATAGTTGGATCATATTTTTCGACAAATTTTGAATGACAAAATTGTACAGTCAATGCCGATTTGCCAACGCCGCCTGGACCAAGTACTACTACTTTATATTCTTTCATGTCGACAGCTTAACCGATATAGCTGCTGTTGCTGCTGCTGATAGGATGAGGACGAGCAGCTCATTAAGCGTTACCACACACACACACTTGCTTATACAATGAAAGAAAAGTTGTTGTTATAGACGAAATAAACGTTGTAGTATAATAGCAGAAGAGAAATCTAGAAAAAGAACAAGACAACGACAAGTGGCAACATGTCACACATATACTATGCGAAAGTGCAAAGCAAAAAGAAAAGGTCATTTATTTTCTTTATACACGTTTCTTTTTCTCTCTCTCTCTCTCTTTTTCTGTTGTACAAGATTACAAATTTTACTTCAGTTGATTCATTGTATGAAGCATTTGGAAGTTTTATCGGCAAGATGAAGAAAAAAAAATTGCATAATCTTACCATTACTATTATATTCAAAAAAAACGAATTCATTTTCGTTGACGAATCGATTATAAAAGTAAAAGAAAGGAATTGACATTTTGACAAACACTACTAAAAGAAATAAAATAAAAAATGAAATGATTTGCAAGTTTAGTACAATTTGGATACCTCGATGTATATGTATGTATCGTTGTACATACTGTTGTATAAAAATAGAGAGAGAGAGAGAGGGAAATAGATTCTTCTTTTTTTTTTTTTTTTGCAATACAAGTATTGGTGTTGATCTGATCGATGGCATCGATGCGAGCAAGAACGTATGTGTGCGTTGTGCAATATGAATGTCGTCTAATCTTTCTAGCAGCAGGCAAAGTAAACTCTATGCTCGTTTGTATTGTTGTTGAGACGTCATTCATCAAATTGAATATCGTTCATAGTACGAATGACAATCAGTAGAAATATATAACACATATACAGGACATTCAATCTTCATCGTCATCGTTTGTCGTTAATTTTTTTTTTTCTTCGTATTTTTATGGTCATCATAGCTGTTGTTG
This sequence comes from Macrotrachela quadricornifera, assembly GCA_022393335.1. Taxonomy (NCBI): domain Eukaryota; kingdom Metazoa; phylum Rotifera; class Eurotatoria; order Philodinida; family Philodinidae; genus Macrotrachela; species Macrotrachela quadricornifera. The sequence goes on along the minus strand of JAJEKB010001062.1, from coordinate 442,822 downwards.
TACACTCTCTCAGGCATCGATATTTGAATATATACTTCTTTCACACACTCGATTAATCACTTTATCTTGCTTACAACAACAATATAACTCGTGCTGTATATATACATATGAAGACATATACATTTTACCGAATATATGAATATGTGCGTGCTCGATAGTTGGTGATAATATAATACACAACATATAGCAATACTTTCTCTCATATATTGATTATTTCTTTATTGTATATGTAAATATATGTGTATGAACGATTGGTTGTCTTGAGAGAAAGCCTTGAGACTAGTTGATCGATCATATCATTCTATTGATTATTTATCTCTTAGTTCATCGACACGCCTTAGTCTATTCTTTCATTCCTTTTTACTAAATGAATCAATCATAATTTGAAAATTAAGTGATGATAGATAAAAAAAGAAAAGTATAATAAACATCTCAATTATTAAAATTCTTTATATTTCTATATTTTTTCTTTTTTTTGGTAAATGTAGTTAAAATATATGTTATTAATTTAAAAGAAAAACAAGATCTATTAACAATTACTTTTTTCTTTATTATTTTCAACCATTATTCAATTTCATAATAGACTGTAGAACAATAATTTGAAATTATAATACCGGATATTAAATAATAATACTCTTTTAAATTATCTCAAAAAATAAATTAGTTTTTTTTTCATAAATTGTTAACATAGAAAAAAAAAACAAAACGAATTTATAATTAAAAATGAAACTAAACTACTTCTATGATACATAATTTTTGTTTTATGTTACTATTGATTTTAATGCAAAATGAAATATACTAATCTTATTATTTATCACTTTCTAAATAATATTAAAGAAAAATGAAAAATTTTCAAAAAAGAAAATAATAATAATAATTTCTAATTTTTATTAGTTGAATATTTTATATAAATCATTGTTAATATCGAAAAAAATTCTTTATGATGTGCGTGATTTAATTGACAATCCTGATTTGAATTTATTCTCAATAGTGTGCAAATAACTATAGTGCACTACGATTATTTCTTTTGTAGATTCCCCATAGAGCCTCTTCAGCAAACAGTAGTTGATAGAAGCAGTAGTAACCTCGTCATCATTATTAGTGTCAGACGACGATCTTTTGTTCTTTGATAGTAACGAAAATCGTTCTGTTGTCGTTATCGTCATTTTTGTTTTCTATTTCTTTTCTTAGTCGTACATTATAGTTTTTTTTTTTTTTTGGTGCTTTCTTTTTTTCTTCTTATTCTGTGAAATGAGACGACTGACAATCATAAGAAACAACAAAATGAGAAATCTTTTGAGTAGGGGTATTCTCCACATCTTCTATATAGCACGCAAGTAAAACGAGCATTGATGAGTCTGTAGAATGTGCGAAGCGAGAAAACGAGCAAAAGAGTAGTACGCACTAAATCTCGTCTATGATAAGAATGCGACAAGGACAAATGATGAAAGAAACAAACATGCCTATATTCTTATTCTTTTTTGCTATTAGAATGATGTATGTATAAGAAGAAAAAACTAGAGCGATTAGGATTACTAACGATGTGAACTTCGACTGGAAATATTGCTTTGATCTAACCAAGTTTTTATGTCTAGTTTTTTTTTTTTCTAGCGATCAATACTATACACTCTTCTACTTTTCTTTCTTCTCATATTTTGTATGATTGCCAACAAAATCCTTGATGATATCCATTTGGTATGACAGAAAAGAGAAAGAACGATCAAATAGATTTCTCTTCGTAATAGATAACTCGAACATTGACAAGCAGCATCTTTCTTTTTTTCTTTTTCTAGATGATAATTATTGTGACACAATATTAAGTTTATAAATCTTTAAAGTAGAATGAAATGAGCTTGAGTAAGTTAATTGTTTTTTTTTTTTGTTTCTATAATTAAATTTATCTATACTAAAAAAAAAATTAGCTTAGATAAAAAGAAAAAGTGGATAGTAATTGTCCTTAATGGGCATGACATATTCAATGTTCAATAGTAAAAAACTGATTACGTACAAGAAGTGATGCAGAAAAATGCTTATTCTTATTGTTGTTTATTTGTGGGATTTACTTATTATTATAACAACTGCTGTTGCTGGTCAACAGCATTTTCAATCTCAAACATTTGACGTCACTATTGGTATATATAATATATTAACAAAAATAAAAAAACAATCTTAATA
>JAJEKB010001062.1:427369-440637 GCA_022393335.1 Macrotrachela quadricornifera | reverse complement strand
AATATTTTAGAATATTGATACATATGATTTAGAAGATTATAAATATAATTATGTTAATATAACAGCTTATCGATTATTTAATCGTCTTGATTCTCGTGTACAAATGGCAATGGATTCATTTTTTGCATTTAAAACAATGCAAAATAATGAAATAAATCGTCGATTATTTACAGTGAGTTATTCGAAAATTCGAAAATTTTTTTGTTTTGATTGAAAATTTATATGCCATAGTTTAGACTTCAGTGGCATTATGGGCTGATGCATTGCTTGCATTTGCTTATGCATATGATAAATTAATTGCATCACAATTACGTCTTGGTATTGATATAATTCGACCAAATATTTCATGTGATGATGGTCGAGGATGGCCATTAGGTATTGAACTTCATTCAAAATTTAATCAAGTATTTGAATTTTTTTTTAAAAATTATATATGAAAATATTTTTTTTGTTATTCATAGATATCTTTTGATGGAATTACGGGTAGAGTACATTTTACATCAAATGGAGAACGAACAGGATTCGAACTTGATGTTGTTCATTTATCAGAAAGTGGTATTTCAAAAGTAATTAGATTGTCTAGTGATTTAGCTAATGTATACATTAAAAGAGATGAATAGACTATAACACAGATGTGCACTAATCAATCAAATATCATTTATCTTTATTTATGTCAAGGAAAAACTAAACGATAAATCAGTAAAAAAGAATATACAAAATAAATTATTTTATTTTTTTCTAAGGTTGGTACATGGTCACGTGAAAAAGGTGCAAATTTTACAATAGTACCTAGTGCACGTGGTGGTTTATTTAATTCAACATTAATTGTAACAACTATTATTGTATGTTGAAAAAATAAAATACTTTTTTTTTGTATTATTTTTTATTCTATTCAGGAAGCTCCTTATGTTATGTTTAAAAATAATCAAAATATAAGTTATTTATCATATAATAATTATACAAATGATGATTTTGAAGGTTTTTGTGTTGATTTACTTCGAGAAGTATCTGCAGCACTTAAATTTCAATATAAAATAAAACCTATAACAACATTACGGTATGATGATATGGTTGACGATATAAAAAATAAAGTAATTAAAAACAAAACAAAAAAATTTATTTATTTATTTATTTTAGAAAGCTGATTTAGCTGTTGCACCATTAACAAGTAAGTCAAAAATGATAATAAAAAAACTATATATATAAAAAAATTCTTATTTTTCTATTAGTTAATTATGCTCGAGAAAAACAAATTGATTTTACTAAACCATTTCTTAGTTTGGGTATAGCAATTTTATATAAATTACCTAAACGAGAAAAACCAGGTTTATTCAGTTTTTTAAGTCCATTATCACTTGAAATTTGGGTAAATATTATTAATTAAAATATATTTATTTAAAATTTTTCTTTTATATTAGATTTATACATTTGCTGCTGTATTTACAGTTAGTTTTATTCTTTTATTAATTGCTCGATGTTCACCGGATGAATGGCGTAATCCATATCCATGTGATACGGAATATGATATTTTAGAAAATCGTTTTACTATTACTAATACACTTTGGTTTTCTATTGGAACATTAATGCAACAGGGTATTAATATAAATATATATATATATTCTTATTAATATAAAGAAAATAGAATTTATCTAAGAATGCCTCGAGAAGTATAGAATATAATGTTATTTTAGAAATTCTCTTGATAATTATCTGACATTTTTCTTTTAGAAAAAATTTATTACTGTCTAAAGTTCCGAGTAGTTTTTAACTTGCAATTTATATGATAAGATAATATATTAATCTAAGATGATTATTTAAAAAAGGAAATGTAATTCTTTTTTAAACTTAATATATGTTTATAAAGATTATCTATTTAATTGTTTGAATAATATATATTAAAAAAAAAGAAATTACTTTAATTCTATATTGATAAAATAAGACTATAAGAATCGAGTTATATTAAAATGTAATAGATGATTACTCAAGGTTAATGGGTTATCAAGATCTGAATACAGTACATTTAAAGTGCATCATTGAAATCATATCTCGATACTTACGTCGATCAATGATAAACAGATTGATTATCTATAAACTTTGTTAGTTTATCTAATAAAAAGTTTATTGATTGAGAAGCATCTTTTTGGTAGTTATATAATTCTATTGATGTTTTTCTTTTTTTTTGTTTAAAATCAAATGATAAATAAATTCATTTGTATTTAATTTTTTTCTTTTATCATTGAAAAATTTTTACTGACTTCTTACAATATTCTTCTTAATGTCCATTAATGTTTTTTTTTTCCCTTTTATCATATATGTCTACTTACATCTGCTTGAAATAAGGATTACATACAAATAATAGAAAATGAAGAACAGATGAGAACAAATCTTAACAAGAAAACATAGAAAAGAACGTTAATAACGATGATATATGAATATGATCAATAGTATAGGGAAAGAAAAATAGATTTCTACTGTGTGTATTATTATTATTATAGATCAGTAGAAGGATAAGGATAAAAATGAATCGTATTAATTTAAATAATTTAATAATGAATGATCCATAAATAAGATTTTTCCTATATTATTCATGTAATTAAAACATTCTTTTTGTTATCAAAATATGTCACTTGCAATTCTTTACGAAACTATATATGACTCGATTCCAAAACTGTATAAAGGAATGAGTTAGATAGAAAGAAAAAACAAAATACATCTTGAAACATTCTACAACTTACAAAGAACAAATTATAAAAAGAGTATACAACTATGGTCCTATGTAAAGAAATCTTAAAAATACTACGATCGCAATTATTTATGAATCATCGGTTATATAAATATAATTTTTTTTTCTAAGGTTCTGATGTAAGTCCATCAGCTATTTCGACTCGTCTTGTATCTGGTATATGGTGGTTTTTTACATTAATTCTTATATCATCTTATACTGCTAATTTAGGTAAAAGAAATTGTTTATTTTGAAATTCTTTATTAAAATAAAAAAATAATTTAGCTGCATTTTTAACTGTTGATCAACTTGTTAATCCATTTGATAGTGCTGAAACATTAGTAAAACAAAATGCAATAAAATATGGTGTTGTTGCTGATGGTTCAACTGAACAATTTTTTCGAGTAATAAATTGTTTTTTTTTTTTTTTTAAACAAAACTTTCTAATCTTAAGGAATCGAGTATTGCAACTTATGAACAAATGTGGAAATCTATGAAAGCTAATCCTGATGTACTTGTTAAAAATAATCAAGAAGGTATTAATCGTGTTAAAAATGAATCATATGCATTTCTTATGGAATCAACAACAATTGAATTTACAGTACAACGTGAATGTACTTTAACACAAATTGGTGGTTTACTTGATAATAAAGGTTATGGTATTGGATTACCAGAAGGTTAAGAATTAAATATTTTATTTTATTAGTTTTTATTTTAAAGAATTTTTATTTCTTATAGGAAGTCCACATCGTGAACGATTTTCTGAAACTGTTCTTAATTTACAAGAAAAAGGAATTGTAAATAGAAGAAATTTCTTATATCTTTTGTTTTAGTTTTTCTTTTTTTTTTGGTTAAATAGATTCAACAATCTTATAATAAATGGTGGAAAGGTAGAGGATCATGTCCATCAGAAAAAAAAGATCCATCAAAACCAAATCCATTAGGTTTAACAAATGTCGGTGGAATATTTGTGGTGCTTCTTGGTAAGAAAGAACGAAAAAGAAGAAAATTAACAATATAAACTAAATAATATATTTAATTTAGGCGGTGTTTTTCTTTCTTTACTTGTTGCTATTATGGAATTTTTATGTCATGCACGGAAAAATCACAATGATCGACAAGTAATATATAAAAAAAAAAAAAACCAATATAAATTCAAAATTTTTAATATATTTGTTTTTTAGCATTCTGTTTGGTGGGAATTAATAAAAGAACTTCGTTTTTCTATTCAATGTGGTGCTTCTAATCGTAAAGCACTTGTCGCTCGTCGATGTTCTCAATGTACAATTGATAATGATGATAATATTGAATTGAATGAAACTCCTCAACAAAATCAATTAATTCATCGTTCATTATCATCAACATCAATTAATTATGATAATACATTACAAGTTCCAAAACATCGTACAATGGTTGAACGTACATCATCAGATGTTAATAAATTTGATACATTACTTATGCTTGCAGCTGAACGTACAAATTATCTTGATACACGTCGTAAAAAATATTTTAATGATTCAAATACTAATCGTAAACATCGTCATTTATCACTTTCACCACAACGAAAAGATATTCCACTTGTATTAATTGAAGAACAAGCATTAAATCATATACCAAATGTACGTTCTCATCAAGTTCGATTTTCTACAAATCCAGGTAAATTTTTTTGAAAAAAAAAAAAAAACATAATATAAAAATTTTCTATTTTTAGATTCATCTGTACAAAGCAACTCACAGATTCCCCATGATATAGATGATGATGGTGATCCAAATACAATTGATATGTCATCAGGTTCAACATCATCAACAAATCTTCGTTCTTTACCACGTGTTTCTCGATTGTGATTTTTATCAATATGTGTGTTTCATTTTGTTATTTGTTCTTTTTTTTTTTTATTTGTACAGATGAAAAATGAATAAAAAAAGAAAATAGTTAGTATTTTAATAAATGAAGAAAACATATAAAAGTTAATTTTATATTTTTGCCTTCTTCTTTGTTTTTTTTGTTCGTTAAGAAAATCAATACTTTTACCCTTGTAATTAAGACAGTTATTATTTGTTCTTTAAACATTAATAATGAAAGTATGTCTTTTTTTTTTTGTTATTTTGTATTATCGTCAGAAAAAACAACATTAACCTCTTGGTTACTACTGTCATCAAATTGAAGAATGAAAATATTCTTTTTACATTCTGTCATATCGTTAATCAGTTGAATACGTTCGAGAGAGAGAGAGAGATTTTTTGATTTTTCTAATCTATCAAACAGAACGAAAGAATCTGTCGGTATCCAGAAGATTAAATACGCTTTTAGTATTTTGTAAATTCATTTTCAAGCACAAACAAATGAATACTTATATATATATATGAGAAATATCGTTACACTTTCTTCTTCTTCTTCGTTTTCTTTCTTTTTCTTTTTTTAAAAAAAAAGAAAATGTCACGCTTATTGTTACGACGAAAGTCAAGTATTAAAGCAAATTTAAAATCTTTATCTATTGAAAAAATATCATCGACTGGAACTGGAACTGAATTTCGATGGTCTCTTTTTGCACCACAATTTGCTTTAACTAAAGAAAATTCATCATCGAATTTTCATCTTATTGATCTTGATAAATCTCGACAAAAACCTTTCTTTTCTTCTCCATTTTCAATAAGTATAACTTTAAAATTTATTTTACAAAAAACAAAAAAAGATTTTTATTTTTCTAATATATATCTAGCTCGACCTCCGATGGCAAATCGAACGCGATTTTCAACAAAAAAACGTTCTCCTCGTTTACCATATATAAATAATAATAATAATAAGAAGCAGAAAACTAATCTATCAATATTAACTAATTCAAGTAATAATGAAGAAATAAAACAACCATTATTACTTACTTATGCACAAATATATCAGGCTCAACATGATCCTTTACAAACGAAGAAAATATCTCGAACACGTTTTCCTATTCAACCATTAGTAAATAATAAACGAAGTAGTAATGCTGTTTTAAATACTCATGTATCATTTTCATCAGATTCTACTTCAACACCACCAAGTCCATTACCATTAATAACTGATAAACAAATAAGATTACATACACCACAATTACGTCGTTTACATGTTTCAGAAAAGTACATGGAAGAAGCTAAAACACTTTATTTTAATGCTACTTCTCGAGCTTTCGTACCACGTCTATCAATAGAACAAATTTTTTGAAATAAACAAGAAGTTTTTTGTTTTCTTTGTAACTTTAATACGCCTATCCGAGCTCCAGTTGAATCCCAATTGATTTTTTATTAATGTGATATAAATATAAACGTCAGATTACATCATGATTCATCAGATATCCTTCAATAAAGAGTAGTACAATATGGCGCATCATCATCACTATTTGTTTATATGATCAATTTATGAATACTTATCACTCAAATCCTAGCGTGATTCACTTTAGTACTGTTTCATTGTAACCATTAATAAGACCTTGCTCTTTCAATTATACTCTAGAAACACTTAGTCGAATACGCTATAATAGATTGTATGAATAATTATTTATGCATTAAATCCTTTGATAAAATAAAAAACATCATAATATTAATTGCGCGTAGTAGACAATAAAAGAGATATTATTTTATTAAAAAATAATAAAATTATTTAAAAAGATAAACGAAAAGTTATACAATGTGTTAGATATCTTAACTTCGAAAAAAGTACATCTTATTGAGATAAAGTATTTAACCGATGAAATTCTCACTCAAGTATGTTTTATTTTAATCCTTTCGTATCGGGGCCCGCATATATGCATGCTGAGTTTTTGGACGGATTATATTTCTATCTGACCTATGCCATTGGAGTTCGTAACGTTGCTAGTATTACAGCATCATCGTGTGGTATTATGATGCATGTATATGAAGACAGAAACGACAAATCTTGGATATGGAAGATTACGGAAATTTATAGAATCTCCGAATTGAAAAACTTTTTTCGAGTGTAATGAAACAAAACAGAATCCTAAAAAATTGCATAAAATCTAAGAATGGTTATTGTCCCATCGAATTGTGGTTGCTGCTAAACCTCAACTTCCATAGGCGATCAGAAAATAGGTTTTATTAGATTCATATTTTGACGTGGAGTGTACAGGATTTCGTAAGATCCTGTGCTATTCTAGATTCTTATGGAATTCCGTGCAGTCTCATGAAATTCATTGTTGCCCCTTGTTGTATATGTCTTAGTTCAAGCTTTTTGAAAAAAATCAAAACTTTTATCATTTCCTCAAAAAATCCTGATGTCAAAGGATTAAATAAAAAAAGATTTCGAGGTAGTATAGGTCAGCGGTATATATGAACGATTTCTGATCACTGATTCATCTGTTCAAATCTGATCGTCATCGCTTAAGGTAAAATTCAATCCATTCGTCAGGGTAGGTTAAGACCATCGAAACATGTTGATGATGGCAAGTCAGTTCGAATCTAAGATGGATTCGAATATTTTTTTCAAAATTTTTAGATTTTTAATGAAACGTGTTTCAGACGAAAAAAATATTTACATAGATAGTAATAACAATCAATCTTATCGACACTGTAAAATAGAGAATTACTTCAATAATAATAGGAATTCTAACTACATTGTATTTTTCTGAAACACGAAAGTGTGGAAACAATGCCATTTACATAAGAACATTTCGTTCCTCAATTATTGCTTTATTATAAGACAATCATCATTATAACAAAACATTTTCTCACAGTACATATGAGCTCTTCATGTGCAATACATAATCCCAAGTATCTAGAAAATAGAGAAGGTTCCCAGATATATCCCGAGAATTCAATGAAAAAATATAGGATTGTTAAGTGAAGTATACCTATCTCAGATATGAAACAATCAGTTGTTTTTATGATTTTAGTAAATTTCTTAAAGATTTTTCTTCTATGACGATCGTCAAAACATAGTTACATATACCATCTTATAAGTGTCAAATAGTTCTACGTGATGCTCTTTGTTCTTCATTTTTCCATGAATAATTTTATTCGTTCCATAACAAAGAAGAAATTTTTTATTAATATTTATGATCATCAAAAAAAAAGTGGCTGAAGCAGAGAATATGATGATAATGACTACAGTAAATAAAAGAGAAGTCATTGCATGCTGTCATAGAACACCAATCATCGTCAATGTACATTAACACCGTAAGAAAAAATTTGTATAGCAAGATATATGTGTCAATTTTTTGAAAACTGTTTTGCCTATAATTTATTCGTAAGGTCGCAAGAATACCTAATTGTCTCATACATGAGACAGGTACACTTCACTTAACAATCCTTTATCTTTTTCATTGAAATCTCCGGAACATAACTGGAGACCTTCCCCTGTTAGACTTAAACTTCCTTCAGACTTTTTTTCTAGTTCCATCATAAAATAATGATAATACAGCCTGTTATTTCTAGTCTGTCAAATTAGAATTCATGCGAACATTAGATAATTAACTGTATATAGTATATGGAAGTTTTTTACAAGACGATTTTAATGTAAATATTTCTTTTAAATCCAAAATGAAGATATAAAAAGATTTATTTCATCAATCTGCACAACATATAAAAACATAAAATCAATAGATATTCACTGTTTAAATTCTATATATATATATAATTAAATACATTAATTTCTTATAAATATAAATATTATTATTAATAATAATAAAATTGATTTAAATGATAATTTTTCTGATTTCGAACAAGGATGTGTTATATAAGCTGAATAAATTGATATTGAATTTTCATTATTATTATTATCAAATAAACATCCATTACTATTATTTCGAATTATAATTGGATTAGTCATTTGAAAACTCTAAAATAACAAAAAACAAAATGAAATTTAATTAATTTTAAAAAAAAGTATTTTATACAAGACAATAAGATGCATTGGAATATTTTGATTGAGCAATAAGATAAGTTGTTAATAAATCATTTGATATCCATGATGCAAGACATGTATCACTTTGAATAATTAAATCATTTTTAATATCTAAATATAAAAATAAAAACTAAAAATTTGGTTTTAAAAATTTAATATCTTAACTATTATCTTTTTTTGAAATAATTATTTTCTGTTTATCATTACAACCAATTGACATATAAAATGATTTATTTTTTTTTAAATAATAATCAATATTTGATTGAAATATTAAATTTCCAATATAATTTGGACATAAATTTGTTTTTTTTGTTAGAAATGTTAAATAAAAATTATAATTATTTGTATTTAAATAACTACAACTATTATCTTTTGATAATGGAACAGTATAGAATTCAAGAACATTATTTGTTCGTTGAATTATTTGTAAACATTCTTCTTTTATATAACTAAATAAATAAATGAATAAAAATAAAAAGATTTTTCTGTATCTAAAAATTCTTCTACCAATTTGTATATGATTGTATTCGATAAATATATATTGATTTCTCAATATGTAGAATTTTTTGACAATAAAAACGTTTATTTATTCCAATAAATTCTATATTATTATTTCGAATAAACATTTGTATTGTTTGATTAATTGAATACCATTCATATAATTGAAATTCTTTAGGAAATACACAAGATTCATTTATCATTTGATAATCTTAATTATTATAATAAGATTTTTAAAAAAAATTATTTAGGCTTTTTTTTTACTTTTTGATGATAGAGTTATAATTGTTGACATATGTTTAGAATATAAATCGTGACATGAATCATCAGTTGCCATATGAAGTAATAATGATGATGATTTTTGTTTAGTTAAAAAACGCTAAATTAATACAAAGATATATTGAAGGAATAAAGAAAAATTTTTTTTTTCTTTTACAAAACATGCATATTGATTATTTAAATGATTATGTTGTTGTTGTTGTTCTACAGAATGAGAAAGAATACGTGTAACAAAATATGTATGAAAATCAATTATCCATGTTCCAACACAAATAAATTGAAAATCTAAAAAAATTACAAAAAATTTAAAAATAAATTTATCTAATTTTTTGTTTTAACCAATTATTGATTGATATGATGAACATTGTGAAAGATGAAGATGAAATTGATAATTATTAGCACATTCATTTATATATGATGATAATATTGATTGATGACAGATTGAACCATCTTTTATTAAATTTGTTAATATAAATGGTGGTTGTATAGGACATAATTCTGGTTTGGAATTATCTAAATTAATTAATAAAAATAGCAAAAGTATAGAATATTTCTCTTTTATCTTCTTCACCCTCTAATGTATATAGACGTTTGACCTCATCTTTATGCTTAATGTTGAAACAACAATACTAATACTAATAATAATACTCACTTCGATGAAGTGTATATAATGTAGCATCAGGCGCAATCATATTCGGACATGAATTAATATTTATTAAATCATCTAAATCAATGCATTCACCTATGAACAAAAAACAAAAAGGAATTATAGAATATTTCCACTAATGATCAAACATACTTTCACGATATTGAAGTAAATTAATATGTCGTTGAATGAATAGTAGACATCGAGTACAACGATGTAATCTATTTAAATACAAAAAGAAAAAGAATTATTATGCTTCGTTGATAATAGAAAATTTTTATTTTATATTATATAAATTAATGAAATCATATAGTAGAGATAAAATTGACAAATGAGTTATTCTTACCGATCAGTAAAGAGGTAATACTGTTGTATAGGAAGCACATCTAAACATACTCCTTTAGTCTGGATATGATCGATCGTTATCTCTAATAATGAATTCATTCCATGTTGATACCACGAGCCAAGCCATGCCGTAGGCATTTTACACAACGACCAAACTATAGATAAAAAAAGACATCAAGCACTTTGAAGGTTACTTGAAAATTATTATTATGATCAATTCTTTTTTTCTTTCTCTTTATTTACACATTCAATATCAATATATAACAATCGTCTCTTATTCTGTCACATACAATGAAGAGAATCACAATTCATATGAATATTTAAATTTTGATTAATATAGAATCTAGTACAAGTTTGTCATTTGTTGTCATACATGATCAGACATACTATAATCTTATTTATACAGACATGAATAATGTTGTAGAATTTGAAAAGAAAAGAAAAAAAAATTCAATTCTTCTATTGTTTCATAGGTACGGAAAAGAAAAGAAGCAAATAGAAAACAATTGTAAATTATATTGACTGTCATAAATATATAATAAATTCATTGGATGCAAAATTACATCATCTGATATAAAATTCTGTCAACAAGAATATGAATGAACACAACGATAAGTATATAATCAAAATCATCATCATCAATCGTCAAAGTTTTTCTCAAGATTAGATAGTTAGTTATAACCGGATCTATATACTAATAATAGCACTTCAGACTGATGAATGTGTTTTTTTTTTTTCATCATAATATAATACGATGAGAAATTTGAAACTATTGATTGATATATTGATCACTTAAAATAAAAGAGCTCAAGGCTAATAACTATTGTAATTAAAAAGAAAAGAATTCTATTTATTCTAACATCTGCTCAATTCATATATAATGAAAATAATTAAGCAACAACTAATATTAATATTCTAAACATTTGATGAGTTTTCCAAATTAATTACAGGTGATGAATGAATATAATGATTATATAGAAATTTTTAAACAGATGGATAATTGTTCACATAGAACACGGTGTCTTTTATTAATATAAATCTAATTGACAAATGAATGCATGCATACATCTTTGTTCATTCAATAGACAGCTGTCATGTGTATAAACGTGTATATAGGCTCATCTAATCTATCAGTCTAAACACACTCATTTATCTATTTTGACAAATTGTTCGCGCCTTTGCTTTTTAAACAATCATTGATGATTGTTGTTATTATTAAATATGAATGATGTGAAAAAAATAAAAAATAACTTTTTAAAATATTACCTGAATTGATCAATAAAAACAAAATAATATTAAAAAGAAAAAATTGATGAAATTCTTTCATCGGTATACCATCTTATATAATACTAATATTTAATATGATTATAATTCTAATAGTTGATCAAATTAAGAAGAACAAGTCCATATACATTAAGAAAATGGATGATGGTTGAACGCGTATAGTACGCGACGCGTCTTCCGCCTTCTTTCGTACAATAACGCAGACGACGACAATACAATCTTTATTTCTTTGCCTATATTAGAAGAAAAAGAAGAACGAGAGTGTGTGATGATCGCCATCGTAATGAGAGAGATGGAAAAGAAGAAAAATAAGAGAAGAACAAAGTAGCACACAAATTACTCATATATGATGGAGCCGACAAACAACTGTCTGGACAGTAACTAAATGATCTCATCATAGAAAGACTTTCTTTTTATTGCTCTTTTAGTCACATCCGTCATTTTCTTTCTCATTTTTTATTGCATATTTAAAAGAATGTCTCAAATGTTTATCTATATGTTTCAAAATTAGTTTATTTATTTAAATAAAAATGATTATAATAGATCAAATCAATATTGATTCTCTTTTATTTTGTATTAATTTTTCAAGAAATAACATTGAATTTGTAACTAATCGAGAAAATGATAATTAGTCAATCTAAAATCTGTATTGATATCGATTTCATATCATTTAATAATATCATCATTGAGAACAAGGAAATTCTTAAGTTTTCATGTTTATTTAAAACTAAAAAAATAAATGTCAAATATTCATGATTATCACAAGATAAGAAAAAATTACAAAAACTAATGTAAGAAAAATATATTAGTGTTAGTATTATATTATATTTCTACATTCTATTTCTTTCGAGCACGTCCAACAGAATCTTTTACTATTGATGTGTTTGTATTCTTTGTTTCTATCCGAGATTGTGGTTTCTGATTATTATCTTGATGTTGCTTTTGCTTAGAAGAATTGTCCGATTTTATTTCCTTGTTTTGACTATTATTCTTCTTATTTGAACTAAAATTAACAAAGAATACAGATTTTACTAAAATAAAAATTTCGATAGCTGTCTCGTTATTTCCATATAGATAGTGTGACAGAACGACATGATATCTACAATATTTTTTTGAAATAAAAAAATATTCTAAATATTATGCGTTCTGTCGTATTTATAGCATACCTGGCTTTTTCTTGTGTTCCTTGATTTTCGTTCGATATATTGCTAGCTTCATTATTTTCTGCAATTCTTTTATTATTAGATTCTTCAGTTGGATTTGATGATGATTTTTCAGATGATTTTATGCGATTAGATTTAGAGGTGTTTTCTCTATTATCAGATGTTGATCCATCAATGACGTTCAATTTTGATAATTTATTTGATGTTTCTGTTTCAACATTTGGACTTGTTTCTTTCGTCGTTTTTGACGTATTACTATTTGATTGTGTAGATATACCTTTTGGTGTTACATCAAAATTATCCATTGAATTGAATTGTAATTCTTCGGCTTTTTTAACCCATGCATCATATATTGCATCATCTTTGAGAATAAAATAAATTTGACGCATAGAACCAGCTTCTTTATCAACTGTTCGAAGTGCAACTTCAGCACCT
>JAJEKB010001062.1:383844-407369 GCA_022393335.1 Macrotrachela quadricornifera | reverse complement strand
TATTTTCATTTAAATCATATACTTCAATTTTAGGCATTATTTGTGGAGATTTTAAAAGACCATAATGTATTGTTTGTTTTAATTGTTTTTCATTTTGAAATGTTCTCATATATGAACAACTATTAAATTAAGAATAAAAATAAATATATATATTTTATACGTTCTAAATTTGGATATATGTTCATTCAGCTACATCTATATAAAGCTCAAGTACTCTTGATATCAATTACCATTAATGTTTAAAACAACTGAAATAACCATAAAATTTCAATAAAGTTTATCCGTTTTGCATGGAAGAATAACGAATAATTTATAGTTACTCAGAGATGAATGTCTTACTATCTGCTTCTCCTCCATTTTATTTTTCTATCATATTGACTACATGAACCTTTATACACTTAACCAAATAGTGATTAGCGGAGACACACTTTTTTTTATAATTTACTCCCTTAAGCTTTTTTATCAAAAACAACAAAAACATTATGAATAAAAAGCTTTTAATAAAAAAATGAATGAAACATGATGATTCAGTGCTAAAATTCGTTAAGATCAAGCAAATGATGAAATAGTTTTCATTGTATTTTTTGCAAGTGATGATCAACAAAACTAAGAGATCATATTGTAATATATCAAAAGATTGTAAGCTCTTTTAATTCTTATTTAAAATAATTCAGATTGAATTCATTCCATCGGATTTATTGTCCTTGGAATTTATTGACTTCTAATTATCCAATATTGATTCCATTTATTTTTAGAAAAAAGAAAACTTTTTATTATTTCATTGCAATTTATAGAATCCTTATCAATTATGTAATTTAATACGAAACCTTAATAATACTCTTTTTTTGCAAATGTATAATTTGTTATACAAAGTAAAGTAATTATATAATTAAATTACCTTTCAATAGATTGTTGATGTTTAAAATGATCACAAAAAAAATGTAAAATGACCAGATGCTTCGACTAGAACTTTCTTTGATTTTATTCCATATAAATCTGGTGTTATCGAAACAGCTAATTCATAAGGTTTATCTCTTCGAGGTAACTAATTAATAGAAAAGAATTATATACATTTGTATTCAAATTTTTTTTCTACTTCTAATGGAAAATTTTTCACTAATGAAGGCATAGGATTTTCTTGATCATCAATAATTAAACGATAACTTTTTGGAATTTTTTCATTTGATTTTGATTCAATAGTTAAATTAAGACGAATAGAATCTTAAGAATAAAATATATATTTTAAATTTATAAAAAAGAAATTACCTGTTAAATTAGTTAAAATTGAAAGTATTTGTTTAAGTTGATTTTCACATTTTTCAAGTAAACGTTTTGATTTCATACTAAAAGAAAATTAGAGTTAGTCTCAAAACAAAGACAAAATTATTCTTACTTATCTCGAATATGAATTAATTGATGAGCCATATGAATTAATTGTTTTTGATTATTTGAATCAGCATAATTACATGACAGAATAGGAGCTTTTGATTCTCTTCCACATTCAATTTTCATTGGTTTTGAACAAATAGATTTTTTTGAATTAATAAGTTTTATTTCAAGTATATAAAAATAAACACCTTTTGTTATATCTTTTATCCATATTTGACGACATTCAGAAGAATTTGGACCAATTTTTTTTAATAAATGACCTTCAGAATCATATAAATGAAGCTTTAAGAATGAAATAAAGATATATTATTATTGAATATTAAAAACAAACCGTATATGATTCAATATTTCCATCATTGATCGAAACTGAATCTCCCCAACAAATGATTAATTCATCACAACCATTTACAAAAGCATGACGTTTAGGTATTGTTACAGCTGGCCAATAGACACTAATAGGAATTGATGAAATCATTTTTCCATCTTTTCGATTCATCTTGAAAAAAATTTTCTTCAATTAATTTATCTTCTAAAAAAATCTTACTTCTAATTGAAAAATATATCTTTCACCAAGTTCACCATTATTAAAAACAAATTTATTTTCTGTTGCGGGAAACATTGCTTTACTTTGACCATTTATTATTAAATTATATGATTGAATATCAGATAATTTAACATTTTCAGATTTTTCCCATTCAAGATAAATAAAATCTGGTGTTGATTTTCTAGAAAATTTTAAAGCAACTTTTTTTCTTTTAAAAATATCAATTATTTAAATCATACATTACACGAAGTATTGGACTATCATTAAGTGATACTGTTTGTATTTGAACATGTTCACTTGAAGTTATTATTCGATTTAAACGATCAACTTTACATACATGTATTTCATATAAATGACCTAAATCAACTTTTTGTAAAATAGTACTGTGTTTATTACGTGATACACGTATAGCATAACTCTAATTTAAAATAAATATTTATTAAAATATAGAAGAAGAAGAAGAAAATTTTACTTGATTATTATTTAAACTTTTATAATGTATAACAGATCGTCGAACATTTCGATGTTTTGGTAAATTACTCCAATCAATATATATATGTCCATTAGGTAAAAGTTTTAAAAAAATTTTTGTTTTTTGTAAATTTTCATCTGTTGAATCAAATGAGAAAATGTCTGACTCTTGTTCTGACATGTCACTGACTCTTTCATATATTTGATTGAGACATGTAACAAACGTTTTTTTTTTTTCTTTCTTTTTCATCTCATTTTTTTCTTATAATGCATACATACAACAACTTCTCCTTTTTCTTACGTCTTGTGATTGAAAGAAAATTGTCTGTTTTTTCTAGTTTGTTTTATTGACATAAAAAAAAAAAACAAAATGCATTAGCAACAGAATAACAAAAAAATATTAACTAGAAATTTGAAAGAACGATTGAAGAGTATCAATTTAAACTAAGGAAAAGGTTATTATAATTAATCAAAAAGAGAATATTTTCTTTTAAATTTATTTTCAATTATAAAATACTTAAATTTTCTCTCTTTTTTTTGAATAGAAAAAAAAATTTTACTTTACACATTATCAATTCAATCATACTTGCATTGATATTTCCGTTAATACATACAAAACCTATCAAAGATTATGTATATGATAGATTTATTAAAATACAGAATACAAATTTTCTTCATGGAATTCGTAGATGGAGGGAGAATGAATTGTCTATTTAAGGAAAATACAAAATAATTATAGTCTAAACTTATATACAGAAAGATTATTCCCATTTCTTTCCGAAACTCTTCATTTGATCAAACTGAATGTCTTTTTCTAAGTACTACACACTGTTTACGATACACATTATTCACTTTTTGTAATTTCTTTAATCTTTAATTGAAACAGTTAAAATATATAATCATGAATAGTTCTCATTCTAAATAAATCAATCATTGAATCTTTTTCTTTTATGACTATGCCCTTTAATAATCCAATATAAAGAATAAATGTGACTTATCTACAACCTACATATTGACTTATTACTCAATAAAAAATATGAAACAAAATTTTTTTTTTCTTGATAACAAGTAAAATTAATCAATATACAAGGAATATTTTGCTGTTTTTAGGTAAATAAAAAACATAATAATAACCTTGGTTCTCCAACTATATCATATTGACAGAGAAAAAAAAAGAGGAAGAAAAAAGAGAAATAGATCAATAATCACTGATAGTATTCTTGTCAATATAGAAATTTATGATAAAAAAAAAAGGTTTTTCAATGTATATCTTTATTATTCTTTTCTTTTTCTTGCATAAAAAAAAAACATCACATACACATATATTTTTTTTCTTCTGTTGATATTTTTTGTAAAAAATAACTCGACGGTTTGTTTCCTTCATCATCATAATTTTTTTTTTTTCCTTTTTCCTCATCATACACAATATTTTAAGAAAAGAACAACTACGACACAAACGATAACATACTAAAGTGACAATATATATATAGGAAACGTCAAAGCAAGAAAGAAATAAAATACTCATATAACAATGACAACAAAACTAATTATACTGTACAAATTTAAATATTTGTAATGTATATATATATATAGAAAATCAAAAGTAAGAAAGTATTATTCATTTTTTTGTTTCTTTATCTTATTTAGTTTTAAGTACAAAATATGAATTATATTTGGAAGAATATTTATGATAAATATATAGTTTTTTTAACCTTGAATGATATGAAACATATTGAAATTGTCTGACTGCGTCACCTGCAGATAAAATTAGTCTTTTTTTTTTCTTTTCTTGTTTGTTTAGCCTTGATTTTGTTAGAACTCAATATTTCCTTTTCATTTTATTTTATTTATTATGACATTTCATTATTAAAAGAAGAAAAAAAAATTATGTTTTCGAAGATGATTAAATCGAAAAACAACAATAGTTTATTGTCATTTTCTTTGATCTTATAGTTAGTATAGCAACCTTCTTTGTTGTCATAATAAATTTTATATATATGAATAGTCATACGTTTATGAAGCAGAAAAAAAAATATAACTTATTTTAATTAATTTTATAAAAAAAATAAAAGTATTTTAACTAATGATTTATTATTTAATAGGAAAAAACGAAACAAAGATTTTTTAAAGATTAAATATTATGAAATAAAATAAAAAAAACATGAATTTAGTCTTGTTCTTTTCTTAATATTGATACTTATGTAGAGTATAAATAAAAAAAATGACAAATATGAATCTATTTATGTCAAAAGGAGAAAAAAAAAACGTCTTTGTCAAGTTATTACTTACAATAAGTGCTGCATATAGAATGAAGCATTTTTGTAATCAATTTTTTTTGTTATTTTATATTCAAAAAATTAATTCATTTGATAGATAATGTAACTTACCGATAGAATCTTCTATTTTAAAAATTTGTAGAGATCAATTAATTTTATTCCTATATACAGATATATGATGTTCAAACATTCTGATTAAATTGTTTGTATAATATATTTTTAATCTTAATTTATTAATGATTATATCTTTATGTTAATTCGAAAAAAAATGTCATTCTTTCGATATAGTATTAATCATATTTTAAAAATGAAGCGTTATAAGTACGAACATTTCCAGGATTTCCTTGGTATCATTGACAAGAGATGTACCTTAGATGATTAAAATCTTTTGATATATTTTGTCTATAAGTTAATATTGTTGACCTTAGAAAATGCAAAAAGGTTTCATCAAAAATGGAGATAAGATATTGGCAAGAAATATCTACATTTCGCAAAGAATTGAGAAAAATCGAGTTTTGATGGACATTCGATTTTTTGTTTTTAGCTGAAACTTTTAGCAGTTATAAAAAATTTCAGATCGAATTTACATTATTCAGGATTTTTGTAAATACCTTGGTATCGATCGAAAATTTAATAAAATTGTCATGGCTCTGGAAAGATGGTGTATGAGCCTTTATTCTATTAAACTTCTTCTAGTTTTATGAGCTTCTACTTATCACCTTAGACGCTTTTGAAAGTTTTGGATACTTTCCTCGTCAGATATAGGGTTAAAAGATAAAATCAAATGTTTAGAATTAAGTTCTACCAAGTCTATTTAAATGAAATTTAATTATTTTTAGATGTACAACTGCTAAATTTTCTACAAAAAATTTTTCATGGCTGAAAGTTATTTAACAACAGATATTATTGTTATTATTGTTTTAGTTGTTGTATTAGGTTTGTTTTATATATAAAAATATTATAAAAAAAAATTTTTATTTTAAAATATATATTTTAGTGTTTGTTGGTGTAGGTGCATTTATTGTTCATTTTTATTGGACAAAAATTGGTGTTGCTGATATGTGGAATACAACTAAATGGAGTTCAATGCGTAGTTCATTTTATCGTACAATACGTCGTTTTAGTCAAGGACAAAATAGTAAATTAGGTTTTGAACAACCTTTATCCAATCCATCAACTTATTCAAATGATATTGATGATATGATGTCACCAGATCCAATAGATAATAAAAAATTAAATCCTATGATTACATCTTATATTAAACCTTCAATAAATAATATAAATAAACCTGTTTCTATGATTGAATATAATAATTCAGTATATCCAAATTATGCAACTAAAATTGGTCAACCAATTGAAAGTACAAAAATTTCTAATATTTATGAATATAATAATAGATATAGTGATCCAACTCCTATCGTAGAAAAACAACGTTTCTGAATAATGTAAAATTTAAATTGATGAATATTTATTTAATTTAATCTTTCTTTCTTTCTTTCTTTTTTTGTTTCTTATAATGTTTTGGTGATAAATTCTTTCAATTTATTCTTTAGTTTTACTTTTATTTTCTTGTGAATATGTATCAGTCTTTCGGTGATATCCGTTGTCGCTTATAAATGTATTTGTATACAAAAAAAAAAAGAAAGCTCAAATAATTTATTAATAAATAAAGTGCCATATTTTTGACTAATAATTTATTTATATTCTAAAACCTATGATTGTAATAATTGGTTTGAATTTTAAAAAAAATATTTGTTGTAAGGGGAAAACCCCTTTCCGAAAGTCGATTTGTTCTGAGTGTCCTCTCTCAAAGTATGTATAAATTATATGAGAGAAACATATTTTGGTCCATTTACTGGAAGCCATAGTGGAAAATCGACTGGTGTGTTGATTTGCTTTCGTTAGTTACCGGCAATTAATATCGTTCTGCCGTGCTTATTAGTACTAAAAAGTCAACATCATATCGAATAATTATGTTCTGAATGTTGCAATCTAATAAGGGCGCCTCAAAACAAGGTTATTTATCGAAAAGATGGCGCTATAGTAAATTTGGATTGTACATACTCGTTTTTCTCAGCTTCACTTTTTTTTATAGTTTACTGACCACTGCGGAAAATTTTCTCAGTCTACCGTTGGAGATGCATTGCTGATATTTTTTTATTCGAACAATGAAACTTTTTTCTAGAACTGGGATATTTGAAAATCTTTGAAAGAGTTCAGAATAGTTTTTGTGATTTTCATTTTAAAATGATCACTACAATTGAACCAAGACGAATTTCAAAAAACTGTTCCTATAATTGCTAGATAAAAGATTTTTCCTCATCTAGAAACAAAGTTCAGTATTTTTCATGCCACCACACATTGGGAAAATGTTCCGTGCCGAAAACCTCGTTTTCATGAGTAAAAAAAGTTAAAACGAAAGAAAATCTATGAAGGTTCTTACGCTATTAATAAGGCTGAAATTGAAGATAATATCGAAGCGAAATACGATAATTTTGAGTTTATATGTAAGAAGTCGATTAACAATTCTAGTTCACTCTCCCAAAAATTTTCGATGAAATATCTATTGGAAATATCAAGAAGTCAAGAAAAAAAAGTACAAAAAATATTTTGGAGAGTACTGAAGGACTCATAGAAAATCCCTAAGGATACTTCAAGGACTTCTTGATAATATTTTATTGCTTTTTCTTGAATCCTTGATATTCCCGACGGCTATTCTATCACAAATTTTCTTATGCTTTTTTTTTCAATTCACTAAGGATGACATTAATCTATTGAAACTCTTCAGAGAGTAACATAGAAAGAGTCGATTAGGATACGATATTCTGGGTATATTTTATTTCAAACATTTTAATTCTGTCTTTTAATAAACAAAAAGATTTTGACAAGATCTTGATAAATAATAAGTAAAACTAAATGATCAACGTTATACATAGCGTGTAACTAATACACAAACTATATATTACTATAACTGATTGAATAGAATGTCTCAAAACTCCAGAAATATGTAGAATTTCCTTGCAGACTAAGCTTAATCCAAATGGTTTTTTTTATTCAAGGGCAAAGATACTTTTATTTCATTATTTATTAAAGTTTTACCTATCTTAGAAACAAACTATTTCCCAGGGATGTGTATCAACTTGGAAATTCTTTCAAATGAATGGCTATAAAATATATGAAATGATGTAAAGATAATAATAACAATAAAACCTCAAATAATCAAATGAAAGAAAAACAACCATTTATTTCTCTCTGCTATTATTACTATAAAAGATTCGTTTAATAAATAGTAATCGATATATATTAAAAAAACAAAATGAATATAAATAATATAATTAAGAATTAATATTAGTAGGTATACCATTCATATCAAATCCTAAAAATAGAAAATATTTATAATCAATATTTAAAAGAAATTATTTATAATATACCTAATCCATGCTCATTAATTTTCTCACTTTCTTCATGAATTATACGATGTTCATCAAGTAATTGTTCATTATTTATATGTTTAGTAGAATCAATTTCTTGAGATGGTCCTTCATCAATTTCAATCGATGATAATTCATCTAAGTAAAAAAGATTTATTTATTTAATTTATCAATAAATCTTTTTTTTTACAAAAAGGTTTGATTGATTCTATTTGAAGAATTTTAAGCCATTCTGAAATATTATTTAAAGTAGAATTCACATAAACATATCCCTAAATTGAAAATTATAATAAAAATAATTCATTTCTATAAATATATTTACATTTGAAAAATTAATATATATTATTGCTGGATAGGCAATATAACCATACTGATTAATTGTAAGAATCCATGGTGAATTTCTAGATAATATTATTTATAAAGTAACATAAAGATTGCATCATTTGGTATTTTATATTTCATTAAAGATAAACTGTATAATTTTGATTGTTTTTTATTAAAAAAAACTATAAGAGTAAATCTTTATTGATGAGTTCTGATGATTTTTTTTCTACAATTAAAATGACTACTAGAAAAAAGTAAAGGTGCTATCATTTTTCCATCCTGAGATATTTGTAAAATATCAATTGGTGCAATCTTTATATCGCATCTAGTTGATTTGAAAATTCGAGATTGACCAGATTCGAATACAAATATTTAGACTCGATGCATATCTAACTGCATACGATATAATAAAGATTAAAGAGATTTATTTACGTATCAATCCAAATTAAAGGATTTTCTGTTGATAAATCATTTAATTGAGCAAGTTGTGAATGACTAGCTGCTATAAATCTTGATGATGTTGTTTTAACAAAATCCAAAGGATCAAATGGAATCTAAATATAGAAAAAAGAAAACCTTTTAAAAGAAACAATATGATTAACAAACTAATGAAATTTGTAAAACATTATTAATTAATCTTTGAAGATCATTAAGATCTGTATTTAATGGATGAGTAATTGTTTTCGGTTGAAAAGATGAATAAATATTACCATATTTTTGTTTAATAATTAAACAAGAACTAAAAATTAATATATAATTCAGTTTTTTTTGCACAAAAATAATAATCTAATCAATTAATCATTGAAGAATGCCTTAACCAATTTCTTAAACACTCATCTACCTTTCGGTCGAATATTGAAACATAAAAAAGATATGTTCATTATTAATAAACATATCAACTAAATTTTTATATATATCATATACTGAAAGAAACTTAGAGAGTTTCAAATAAAAATAAATTATTTAATTAAATTTATTTACAAAATTTTTCTTCATGTTGAATTTGAGCAAGAACTATCACTTGTTGTCGTATTAATAAATTTTCAATTAATGTTTTATTTGAATTATCTTCAATTTCATATGGTTGATTAACTGAAAATCTAAATATTTTCTTTTCTTTTAGGATTTTTATAATAAAAAAAAATACCGAAATAAAGCTAATGCCATTTCATGTTCATTTGTACTACCCTGATATATTTCCATTATTGTTTCATTTTTAGTTAATATTAATGTTGGCCATTCAAAAATATTTTCATCATTACATATATCAGTCCAATCAAAACAATCAATATCAATCATAGGTAAATAATTAATAAGATTTAATGCTAATGTATGAAATGTTTTTCGAGCTAATTTTGATGTTGAATCCCATTTAACAGTAAAAAGAATTGCACTTTTAGGATATTTTTGTCTAATATAATAATAATCTTCTTGTTTTTTGAGAAAACGAACATTTGAATTTATTTCAATTGGTTCAGAATTATCAGCTATATGCCGAACTTCATCATCAAACATTTCATATACATCTATTATATAAATAAAAAAAATAATTAGACAAAATAAATATTTTACTTCTTAAATCTTGTTCTTGTTCTTCATGAAGAAGAATATTAATAAGTTCGTCAGATGGTTGATCACCAAGACGTTGGAATATATTCTATAATATATTAATTATTTATCAATTATAATATTTAAAATATTATTTTTACTTTTTTTACTGACCAAAATAGATAAAATGGATATGGACCATGTAAAAATATATGATTCTCAATTTCTATTGTGTTAAAATTTAAACTAAAAGAAAATTTTTTTTAACTATATATTTATCTTTTAAAAGTAAATAAATACAATTCTTACTCACATATTTACAGGAATTATTGGAAGATTTTTGTTTGATATTAATGTAAATGTTGAATTTTTATGTATATAAAATAATGTTGGTAACGTTCGTTGAAATACATTGACATGAGTTAAATCAAAAAATGATTTAATAATAACTGATTGAATATATTTAGTTCCTATTTGTTGTTCTAATATCATTCGAATATCATTATCTATTACACATTTTGATAAGGTAATATCACTATCAAATGGATAGATACGATATAAACAATCAGATTTTTCAGGATTTCTATATCAGCAGGTAAAAAACAAACATTTTTTTTATATTAAAATTTAAGATTTACATTGTAATAGAGTAAATAAAAGTAAACCATTGTCCATAATTCAAAATTGTTCGACTAACATCAAGATGTACTAAAAACGAAAATGAATTAACTGTATCTTAACATTTTGTAGTTTAATAGATTTATGTTTATGAGTAGAGATGCACCAAATCTGATTAGTTCGAGTTTGATTCATATTTAATGATGAGAATAAGCTAATTCATTGTGTTACTCTTGACTGGATAAAATTTTATTGAATTTATCAGTCCCAATTGTTTGGCCAATTTGCTTAAAACTATAGAATGTTTAACTACAACCATTACTATCGAAATTATCCCAGAATTCTCATATATCATTGGAACCTTATAATCTCAGAAATATCGAAGTTATCCTTAAAGTGTCCTTTCATGATATTCATACTGAGATGTTTGTTTGTCTTTAATTAATATTATTATACCTCTAGGTGTAATATCTTGTGTATTAATAATAATAATATCTTCTTTTTCTTCTTCTTTTTTTGATTTTTGAATGAAATTTTGTAATTGATTTATATCATCTATCGATTGAATTCGATAAAGTATTTTTGATCTAATAAAATATAATTATTATTTAAAATAAAAAAATGAATATTATTTCTTTTACATCATATCAATAACAACAGCTACGGATTCTTCTTGTATTTGTGCTTGTTGAATATGAATACGTTGATGAATAGTTAAATTTTTATCAAATCTATATAAAAATAAAAATTTATAAAATAAAATTACAAAATGTTTTGTTAACTGATAAAATTTAAAAAGTACACCATAAATACAAGCACCAACTTCATCCATATTATCAATTGATAAATCATCACATAAATGCTTAAAAAAAAAAAAGCAAGAATTAAATTTATAGTAATTATTCTAAAACTTACATAACTAATAAATATATGATGATATTCAATAAAATTTTCAAATAATTTTAATTCATTTTGTGTTGCATTTAAAAATTCATCTATATAAAAATAAAATATAAATGAAAATATTTTTCTATTAACTTACAAACAGGAAAATAACATTGTATTAAAATACATTTTTCATTATTACATAATTTAAATTTTTCCATAGAATCTTCTGTTGAAACAACAATAGTTAAAAATAAAAATAAAAACCAAAACATTCTTTGTCTTTTAGTTTTGTTTATCTGAAAAAAAAAATCCAAAGACTGATATTTTTATTTAACTATAAGCAAAAAGAAAAAGTTTATTTATTTGATATAACATTTAATGGAGGTGAACGTTTTAATTGATTTTCTCGATCAATAGCAACAGAAGATTCATCAAGAAATCTTAAACCATTACATCGTCGTCCAGTTAATGGATCGTTTATTCGTCCAAGTTCATAAACAATTTTACTTATTTCATAACGTTCTAATGGATAACGACATTCAAGTACGGATCGTTTTTTTAATAAAACTATATCACCAACTTTTGTTTGTTCTTGTTTATCAAATGCTTTATAATCAATACCTAAAAATAAAAAAAAATTTATGTCTTTGTCTCTTTTTTTTTAATAACAGCTGATATTATTCTCATAATCGAATAAATCATTTTGGGCTTATTTTTCAATTCTTATTTAGTCAAATTATTTTAAAAACTTTAACCAACTAAAAAGTGTTTCAAAAGAATCTGTCTATTCTTGTTCGAAGGTAGTGAAGAACTTTTGAAAAGCCTGAAAATTATTTTTATTAATCAATAAACAGACTCGTTTACCCTAGAAACTCCTTATGAACATGCTAAAAAATAAAAATGAAATAATCTGAATATTCTATTAACTTACGTTGATTAAAAAACATATCAAATTTATCATCAAGTTTCATTTGTAAAACTCTTACAGTAGCTGTTGTTGTATTACTTTTTGTTAATACACGACCAATAAGTAAATTCGCAAGATTTGCTACTTGTTGTGCCATTAGTTATGTTTTTTTAATCTAAAAAATAAAACAAGAACAAAACATAACTATAATTCATCATTATATTCGAATATTTGGATCAGCATTAAGTGCAATTTTTCTTCTTCGATGTCTATCAGGATTATAATCTGATAATGGATGCCATATACTTGGCTTATCTTCTCCACTTTGTTCTACTAATGAATTTTCTTTAATTATTGTTAAACTAGTTTTTTCATCTTCATCATCATCATCATCATCACTATTATTATACATATCAAATTCACTCATCCAATGATGTCTTTCATATCTTTCTGTAGCCATATCAGATTTTGACCAATTTTTTCGATATTTATTCAATGTTAAATATTGTTCAAATTCATTATCGAATCTTTCATATTTAAGTGAATCAATAAATGCTTGATAATCATCTTTTCTTAAAAGATTATTTGTTGTACGTTTTAAAAATGTTGATATACTTGTACTAAATATATCCATTAAACTAATATTTAATTTTCGTTGTGACATATATTGTTCTTCACGTCTAATACGTTTATATAATCCTGCACGATAAATAAATAAATATCTTTGACGTATATGATCAATTGTATATGATAATGCACCAGATTCAACAATATCACGTGTTGAAGCAAATAACATTATTTTTAAATAATTTATTTTATAATCAAGATTTGACCAATTTTCACTAAAAATATTTTTATGTGTTCGAATTAATTTTGATATTTCACGTTTTGTAAAATAACACATTAAAACATCCATACGTTCACGTAAATATGTTAAATCATATTGTATTATATTTGGATCATTTGATATTAATATTGAACGTGTTGTTGTATCAAATTTTAATTTTAAAAGATTTTCAAAACATTGTTTTATATTATCAATTGTTATTATTGTTTTATCTGTTGATGGAAGATTAACTAATAAATGAATAACATCTATTGGTTGTAAACCATATGAACCAAGAGTTGATATTAAATTATAAAATTCTTTAGGTGACCATGTTTGAAAAGAATTTAATAAATGTTGATGAATATCTAATGATAATGATGTTTTTATTGAATCAGTTAAATATTTAATTAAATGAATATTAAATGATGGATCAGGTTTAGTTGATAAATTAGATATACCAGTTGAATCTATTTCAGATGTCATATCAAACCAATTATGTTGAAGTGCAGGTGTTGATGAAGGAACAATTTTTTTTTTGGAAGAAGCATAACGAACTAGAGGAGAAAGAAAATTAATCAGTTTAAATGAGAATTTTATGCTGTTTTTTTAAATATATTGGGTGTCCAATTTATGAAGGATCGAATTTTTTTCATTACCTATTTCATTCTATTAAAAAGCCGTATGATTTACATAAGATTGCTTGTTTTATAATTGCGATTTTTTTTCTGCAAAATGGTAAAAACTTTGAGCGACAAATTTTCGACAGTGTGAAAGTGGCATATCTATTTGACACAAGATGCATTCATTTCATTCTTTATGGAGAATAAATCTTGGATAGAGACATAAACTATGTTTATACAAAACATCAATTTCAAAGATATTTAACTAAATAATTTCGTTATTTTTCTTAAGATTGTTTCGAGATAATTTTCATTTTATAGTTTTGTGAAGCATTTATTATTCTACAAAATCATGAGTAATAATAGGCTAGAGCTAAAAAAGAGTCAAAAGGCACAAACATTTTTCGAAATGTTACTCTTTACATGAAATGACATTTTTAAAAAAAAAAAATTGTTTTTTTGCAAAGTATGATATTTAGAATGTAATCGATTTTGATGATTTGCAGTGGTACATATCAACCGAAGCAAACATGGCATTTTATAGAGCAAGTTTTGTTGTACAAATTGATATAATTTGAAATGAAACAATTTCAACCAAAATACAAAAATAGATTACATGAAAATATTTGTACGAATGCTATTTTTGATCTTCATCAAAGATTTGCTCTATACAAATCAACTTAACGTTAGAGAGAGCATGTAATACTCGTTCAAATTGAATACTTTTGATTCTCTTCTGCAAACTATAAGTGAACAGAAATCAAACAGAGATATTATATCAAGACTTTTTATACATTGAGTAGTTTCAACTATTTAGATGAAAAAATAGATTCATTCACGATAACGAATGAGTTAAGAAAATAATAGGATTTTAAAAAATTTGATCAATGGTTTTTTAGACTGAATAATAGTGTCGCATATCAGAGATGCCAACATATCTCCTATAGAAAATACGTTGGCATTTCCTAAATCCTTAATACCCTAGATATTTGACATATCTTCATATTAGGCATGCACCGAACCCGAACTCAGGTTCGAGGTTCGGGTTCGGGTTCGGGATTTTTGAAATTTGTAAAAATTTTTCTAGGAGAATCATGGGTCTTTAGTTTTTGGATTACTGTCTTCATTGCTTGTAGGCCTTTCATAACCAGCCATGAAATCATTTCTTTTGGCTTACCATTATCTCTTTTATAAAGTAACTCAAAAATGACTGTACTCAGTACCGAACCCGAACCCGAACTTTGAAACCGAACTCGAACTCGAACTTTGAAACCGAACCCGAACGTTCGGGTTCGATACATGCCTACTGCATATCATAAAAGCATTTAAAACTGTATTTGAAGATGATCTAATTACAGATAAATGAATGTTTAAAACAAAATTGTTAATACCTGTTGATAAGCCAAAAATAGAATAACACCTAAGACGAATAAATGATAGCATATCTAAAATAAAGCAATTATATTAATTTAAACTATTTTTTATGGTTGAATGGCTTGTTGTATGAACAATAAACAATCAATATAAAGACTTCAAATTATCAAAATTAAATAAATATTTCTGAATTTTAATGAGATATACATATAGAAAATAAAAAGACATATTTGACTTTACATCTCAGAAAATAATCATATTACAATAAAATTTTCCCTATATTAAATTATATAATATTCAAAATTACTGGATTTCTTATATTCATATTTGTTGTTCAATCAATGAAACAAAAATAAAGACAATAGTTTATATATATAAGAATAAATGTGCACATATGTTGACAAATGAGCATAAATTTGTGAGAAATAGAAGGAAAGATAGCTAGTTGTTTTCCAGAAAAAAAAGACCACTTCAAAAGAGAATAATAAACGATTTCTATTGAGCAAAAACAAAACCATTGCCGATTGAATCGAACAAAATTTCTTTTGTTTCTTTTCTTTCTTTCGTATAATAAATGGACGAATAAATTCGATTATAACAAGAAATAAAAACAGAAAAAAAAAGACGATTTATTGCTGTTGTTGAAGTTTTAATTGAAGTTCTAATGAAATTCGTTTATCAATTAAATCAGTAAGACGACCTTCCCAATGTTTTAATTGTGATTTAAGTGTTGAATTACGTGTTTTAATTTGATTTAATATTATATTTAATTGTTCATTTGTTATTACCGATGATGATGATGATGGTGATATAAGTGATGATAATTCTTGTAAATGATCAGCTTGAAGTAAATCACGTATTTGTCCTAGTAAAATATTTGGATCTGATTGTTGTTGTTGTGATATTGAATGTGCTCGATTATAAAAATATGGTGTCGTATTTGTTGATGAATTATTATTAGAATTTCGTTGAGGAGTTTCATTAATATTTGTACGTGGTGGAAGTATTGGTTGATGAGAATTTTCAATAGATGTTGTTCGACCAGGTACACGCGGTGGTGGTGGTGGTGGTGGAGGTGGTTTTGTTGTTTGAGTAGGAATTGATGGTGGTGGAGGAGATAGACGAAGAGCTACTGGAGCAATAATTTTATGATTATCAGCAATTGGTTGTGCATGTGTAAATTGTTTTGGTGAATCAGTTGTTGGTTGAAAATTTGCCCAATTATCTGTTGATGTTGAATCTGATAAATCAATAAGTGGTGTAAATGGTTGTAATTGTGATGGAAGTTTATCAGGTAATTGAAAACCGTTTAGACGTAAAACAACAAGATGCATAGCTGTACAAAATTCTGCTAATGATAATGAACCATCATGATTAACATCAGATAAATTCCATATTTGTGATAATTCACTTGTTGGTAAATTTGAACGTTCAAAAAATTCTTTTGCTATACGACCTAAAAAAAAAGACAGGAAAAAAATCGTATTTAGTTTTTTTAATTTTAATTTACCATTAATATGTTTCATTGTATCTGTTTGTAAATTTTGAAATTGTTTTGTATAATATTCACGTTGAATTGTATTTATTGTCCATGGATCATCAATAAAATCTTGTTGACTTTCATTATCATCAGATATTGATGATGATAATGATTCATTATCACTTGATGTATGATGTTGTTTATCATTATTATTATTTGTTGGATTTTTTAAATACATAATCCAATCTTTTTTTAATGCTGATGGTTGATATGTTTTATTAATTGTATCATGTAAACGAGATGTATTAGAATTAACTAAACCGTTACCTTCATCATCTGATTCATTATAAGATAAATGATGAATACTATCTGATTGAGAACTAAGAATTGATATTGTATCAATATCTAAACGTGAATGCATATCCGGTATTGATATAGGTGGATGTCGAAGTGTTACACCATCGCTAGTTGTCATATTGAAGAATTTTTATTTTTGTTCACCGGTGCAGAAAAAAGAATAAAAATCTTAAATAGAAAATTTAAACCAAATAATAAAAGAAAACCAATTGATTATATTAGAATTAGAATCAATGATTCATTTTTCTCTTAATCTATTTAGTAAATGGTTAAGAAAATAACGAAACATAAAATAGATTTATTCATATTTGGAGCATATAGAAATATAAATTCTTTATAGATGACACTAGTCATCAATTACAAAGGCTGAACTGAATATTTGAAGTTTTAATAGTCTTTTTAACAAAGAATATTTTATGTAAAATTATTATGACTTACATTTTATCGACTGATGTTATTATACGTTCGCTTCGTTGTTTTTATAAGTATATATGCGTTTGTATTAATACTATTTTGTTTATTTGTCACGCACGATGGATTTTACCGATCCTTCTACGTCATTTATGCGTCCTATAAAAATATTATCTTGAATATAGTTGAACATATTAAGTTAGTTTTTGGTCCAAAAAAAAGTGAATATCAAGTATACGAATATCATTTAGTCAGCAATGAAAAAATCAATTCTATGATGAAAATGATAACTTCCTGCTAGTCTATCATCCCACTACATTTCGTCTAAGTTAAACTCAAAAGTTTCACAGATGTTTATTTTCTTGAAAAATGACAATTAAATTAAAAGAATTACCTTTATACAGTTGACAAAAATATCTTTATTTGAGCTAAATTTATCAACAACATTTTGAGTAATTTTGTAGAATCTTGTCTTTCCATTGTTCTTTTGTAATATTACCCTGAGCCGACGAACCGAATAATGTGTAAACTTTATATTGAGCTTGATTCCATACAATACTCATTTTGATGGTAATCTAAAAAAAGAAAAAGAAAAATGAGAATAGATATGGTAATTTGCAGTCAACTGACAAGGAATGATAATTTAAGTATATCAAAAAATATTATGAATTTCTAATACTTCTTCATGAGAGAAAAGAGATAATAAATCACACGTATTATTCTTTCGTAGCCTGATTTAATGTCATTGATTTTCTTCATTCATTCAAGGACACAAAAAATGTATCATGATATCGTCGACATCGATCTGATTTAATTTATTTTTTTGATTATCTCTTTCATATTTGATACCAATTTGGTTATAATTGAATCTATAGAGAACATAAAATAGAGAAAATATACCAATTTCGTCCTTATGACTTGATCTGAACATGAAAAGGGTAAATACGAACTCGACGGTATCCATATATCATAATTCAGAACGAAACAATTATTGCTTATTCTACACCAACTGAACTGGTACCAATCATTTGTCAAGTTTCAAGCGGAAGTTTTTTAATAGCGTTCGATGATATAATCGATTCATATTAGAGACAGAGATGATACAACCTAGTCGGTAAATATTTTTAGTCATCGAAAATAAACAATTAAGTATACAAATTTCGACTTTTATAAATATTTTTCTTGCACATCTTTTTCTCTAGTTCACTAGTCTAGGTTTTTATGAA
This sequence comes from Macrotrachela quadricornifera, assembly GCA_022393335.1. Lineage (NCBI taxonomy): Eukaryota > Metazoa > Rotifera > Eurotatoria > Philodinida > Philodinidae > Macrotrachela > Macrotrachela quadricornifera. The sequence continues at coordinate 388,676 of JAJEKB010001062.1, read as the reverse complement.
TGCTTTGCTATATAGAGTAAAGCTTGAGTAAGGATAATTAATAAAGTAACATTAGGAAATAATTTTAGCAAATGATATGAATATTTTCCTAATAAAATATATTTATTCATGCTAATTCTTTATATGACATCAATAAATATAAAAATCTAAATGTCTTTTAAAAAAAAATTTATACAGAATAATTAACATTGTGTTTGTGACCATCTTGGATCTAATGTAGTTCCAGTTATTTTATAACAATAATTATACATTGAAGAAGCAAATTCTTGTACAAATATACTTTTATAAATAGCAATAAAAGCTAATGCTTTACATTCAAGACGATTCCAAACAGCATCTATAGGAACATCCATTGTTCGACATTGACTAACAGGAAATAATCCTGTTTCAGAACGACGAACTCGAAATCCATAACTTGAAGATCTTGATTCAAAATAACATTGTGCTAAATAAGCACCATTATTACATACACGTATTGAAGCATCAATTGAAAAAATAATATCTAAAGAACAACAATATTTAAAAAACATTTTTCAAAACTATTTATTATATAATATACTTACTGAATGTAAGAAATAAATGAATTATAATATATTTCAGCATGTTATTTGAAATATAAATTCAATATAGTATGAAAACGAAAAAAAAAGAACCTTGTAGATTCATAGAATGGTCAGAATTACGAACATATTCAATTACAAAATAAAAGAACGAAATAAAAAGTACCAGAAAAAAAGACGATAAGTTTACTTATTACCTTCTCGTTATCAATTTAATCAATAACTAATGATCAACTTGGAATCATATTACATTTCATCAATATACGTAATAGATAACAAAAAAAAAATTTCGTTCTCAATTATGAAAAGTTCTTACAGTCAATAATAATAAAAATGTATAAGATTCTCAACATGACTCTGAAATTCATTCTATTAAAATTATTTAACTATTATTTTGACAAAAGAATATGAAAATCAAAAATAATCTACATCAATTAACTAAGAGAATGATTCTGAAGATGAGACAATTGAATCAAATCTTAATTCTACGTATAATCACCATCAAGTGTTGGAGTGTACATAATTATCTTTCGACGATTTATATAACTCAATATTACGTTCGTAGTATTAAATCATGTAAACAGTGATATTTCTTAGCGTACAGTTGCTTACTACCGCATTTATTTAATATGGATGTCTGCAAAAAAATGACCGCTCAAAGCATGTTTTTCGATAAGATGGAACGAAAATAACAGCTCCAAATAAAGAAAGACCATTAAAGTTCTGGATTTGATCGATTTTGTACTTCCAAAACCTTTATAAATGCTAACGAAGATTGATAGTAAATGTATTCTTGAATAGCTTTTAAAGAAATATAATATTTGAAAAATTCTTGAGAAAAACTGAGCTCTGGTATCGTACTCTGGTAGGTCCACTTTTTAAATAAAAGTTTTTTGTTTCGATCTTTCATAGTATACCTTGGAATAAGTTTAGAATTCAATAAAATGTCTATGGCTCGAGAAGAAACATCTGATAGTAAGAGCCTTTTTAGGATTTTATCTGCATTATGCACTCTAGCAATGAGTACAATATAGATTCAAACAGAGGATATCAATTGGTGAAATTTCTCCATCAAACTGGCATATTTACTTATCAATAATCTCAAAAATTGTATAGAAAGAACTAACTATTCGCTAAATAAAACATATTCTGTATATATAATCTTATTCATAAGAAAAAAAAATGAATATTTTTCACAACAATATTGACCAGTGAGTAATAGAAAAACAAAAATGCAAGATGTATGTTAATATTGAGTAATTACATCATTATATCCATGTCATACATTGCTTACCGTTTACATCAGCGGTCTTTTTGTCATTGCATCATCACATAAAGTTAAATAAATATTCATAAAAATCTGATTTTGTTTTTTATTATTATGGGAAAGATTCCACAATGTCAATCGATGAACCTATATCATCATCATCATCACTATCAATCTCTACTATTGATTTAAATACATGTATAAATGTTCTTACAAAATTTAATTCAACTAAATTCTATCCATTAATTGAATCTGATGAATATAATGATCTTCGATCATTAATTCATAATTTATTTCATATGGAAAAACGAGTAAAAAAAAAACGTTTACAAACTGAACGTCAACAAACAAAATTAATTGATCAAAAAGCAAAAAATTCATGTTTACTTCGTTCAGGTCGAGCAAAAAAACTTCAACAACTTCAATTAGATCATATTCTTATTCCTGATGGTACTGTACAAATTCAATCAAATAATGAAAATGAAAATAAATCTTTATCATTAAATATTTCTCAACGACTTCGTAAATCAATATCTTGTTATATATGTAAACTTAATTATCGTACATTACATTTTTTTTATGATCGTCTTTGTCCATCATGTGCAAAACTTAATTTTGAAAAACGTTTACAAACAACTGATTTATCGAATTCAATAGCGTTAGTTACTGGTGGACGAATTAAAATAGGTTATCGAATTGTTTTAAAATTATTACGTGCTAATTGTTTTGTTATATCAACAAGTCGATTTCCAATGGATTTTTTAAATCGTTTAAATAATGAACATGATTTTGATCAATGGAAAAATCGTATACATATATATGGTATTGATTTTCGTTATTCACAATTAATTGAATTATTTACACAAATGTTAATTAATAAATATCATAGATTAGATTTTTTAATTAATAATGCTTGTCAAACTATACAACGACCAAAAGATTTTTATCAACATTTATTTCATAATGAAAATTTAAAAAATTATTCAAATTTATCTATTGATCATATAAATATTCTTGATGGAAATTTACAATTTTATAAACAATTTTTACCATATTCTAATCAAATATCTTATAAATCTGAATCTTTAACATATTCATCTATAAATAATTCAAATGAAATATCAACAATAAATAATCAAATTTCATTTGATGTTAATCAACAACCAATTGATCATCGTTCAACAAATTCTTGGATGTTACGTCTTGATGATTTATCAACTATAGAAATAAATGAAGTACTTACTATAAATACATTAGCACCATTTATTCTTAATAGTAAATTAAAAGTACTTATGGCAGATAAACATCCCCAACCTGATTCTATTAAATTTATTATTAATGTTTCAGCTATGGAAGGTTCATTTTCTCGTAGAAATAAAACTGATAAACATCCACATACAAATGCAGCAAAAGCTGCGTTAAATATGATGACACGAACATCAGCAAATGATTATAAAAAATCTAATATATATATGGTTTCTGTTGATACAGGTTAGTTGAAAATTATATAAATAAAAAATATTATATCTTGTTTTATTTAAGGTTGGATTAATGATGAAAAACCGTTAGAAAAAGCTTTTAAATCTATGATTCATCATGATTTTCAAACACCACTTGATGAAGAAGATGCAGCAGCACGTGTTCTTGATCCAATTATCAATACATATCGACAATTAGCTGAAGGAAAAACTAATATTGATATTCCATATGGTTGTTTTCTAAAAGATTATCATTTATGTGATTGGTAAAAATTTTAATACATAATACTTTTCTTTTTTGTCTTAATTTTACACATATTCAAATTATTTATCATTAATCTAAACTTCATATTATTATTATTTACGAAATAAAAATTATCACTGTATATTGTAAGTAAATATAATACTAAAAATGAAATTACAAGAAGCACAAAAAAGAAAAACAGATCACATTAGTTTTATCTACTTTAACAATAAACATTTATCAAAAGAAACGAAAACAAAGAGAAGCTAAGAATATTATATTATCATATCTGTATAAATAAAATTTATTTTTCCCTCCAGGCCATAATTATTTTATTAAAACCAACAAATACTCCTTTATTTGGTTTACTAGAAAATAAATAATTAATTTTAAATATAAAAAATATTAATAGTTTTTTTTACCATTGAAATAATCGATGATCTTGATAAATTCCATCATGTTTACTTTCTATTAAAAAGAAAATTATTTTTTTTTAATTCAATAAAAATATTTTATTTATTTTTACCTTCATTTTCTAATTCTAATCCAAGATATCGATCAGTTTTACCAGGTAATGATCCAATATATTTAACAATACCTTTACTTATTTTACCACCTGGTCGAGAAAATTTTATTATATCATTTAAATGAATATCAGCAATAGATGATGGAGCATATGGACGTCTTAAATAAAAAAGAAACTATTTAGTTATTTTTACATTAATTTATCTTACCTTGTTGTTTCATTATTTCGTCGAATTTGTTGTTGATCTACTAAGTAGAATATATAAATTTAATAAAAAATGAAATTTTAAATAAATTTACTATCTTGTTGATTATTTATGGTTCGTTGTGAATGATTTTGAGATTCATTATAACGATGAGCAGAATGAATTTTTCGATAAATTCGAGATGATGATTTTGAATTATTTGTAGAATGACGATCATCATCATGATCTGTTAAAGCTAAATTAAATATACAATAAGAATGATTTATTTTGGTAATGTAAGATTGAATAGATATGAGAATATATAAAGCAAGTAAGGATGTACCGAGCCCGAGTAGCTCGGGCTCGGTCAGGCTCGGTCTTAGTTAGACTCAGTTTATATAGACCTGGTTCAATCGTAATGTTGCCCTCTTATAGACCTTTGAGAGTGCAACATCAAGACTAAACCTAACCTATTTAAAATGAGTCTAACTAAGACCGAGCCTGAGCCTGACCGAGTCTGAGCCTGATTGAACCCGAGAGCGAGCCCGAGCCTGGCCGAGTCCGAGCCCGAGC
>JAJEKB010001062.1:372126-383834 GCA_022393335.1 Macrotrachela quadricornifera | reverse complement strand
AACCCGAGAGCGAGCCCGAGCCTGGCCGAGTCCGAGCCCGAGCCCGACCGAGCCTGGCCGAGTCCGAGCCCGAGCCCGACCGAGCCTAACCGAGTCCGAGCCTGGCCGAGACCGAGTCTGAGCCTGGCCAAGACCGAGCCCGACCGAGACCGAGCCTGACCGAGACCGAGCTCGAGCTGCTCGGTTTAGGCTGGGGCTCGGTACATCCCTAAAAGCAAGACAATGAACGAACAATTAAAAATATTCAAATAAGGATATACAAAAAATATTTTTACTAATGATATATGGAACTAGAGTGTTTTCAAAAGATTCTATAGATAATGATTTTGATTATTTGTTATTATAACATAAAATCTAAATACCTCCATTTGTTTGAATATTTTCATTATTCCATTCAAAAGTATGTTTTGTTTTTAATGAACGATAATTTAAATGTTGATCAACAGATTTCGATGAAGGAATTAAATAATTATTTCGATGAATATCTTCTTGTTTTATAAATGGATTGTATTTTTTTGTATGATGTTGATTATTTTTATCAATTATTTCTGAATGATTTATAGATGTTAATGGTCGACTATTATATTGTTCAACATTAACAGTTGTTAAATAATTAGTTGAATCACTTGCTTCAGATATATTTGGACTTTCACTTCGAGTAACTAGTAAAAAGAAAGAAAATTTATTAGTTTTTTTCTTAAATTAATTTACTTTTAAAATGTTTTGAATCTATATTGGATATTTTAAATGATGATGATAATTGTTGTTGTAAACGAAGATTATCTTGAAATAATTCATTATTACGTTGTTTAAGTATTCTAAATGAAAAATAAAATTTTCTATTTATAAATTAATAGTTCTTTTCTTTTATACTTTAAATCATTTCGAAGAGAATTAAATTCTTGATAGAATAATTCATCATTTTGTTTTTTAGTTCCATTTATCTTAAACAAAAGGCAAAACAAAAAAATGAATAAATAAATAATTATATAAAAATTATTACTTTTTGTTGTAATTCATCATTTTCTCGTTTAATTTGTGTAATAATTCGTTCAGATTGATGAAAATCTTGTTTTAATTGATCATTTTCATTAGTTAATAAACGCATTTGTTTTTCATAAGATCCTTTAAATAAATGAAATTTTTCTATATTACAAAGAAAATATATCAAAAAAATACAAACTTAGTTTTTTTTCTAATAGATCTTTTTGTTGTAAAATAATTTCATCAATTTTATTTGAACGATTAATAACTATATTTTGATGTTGTTGTTGTTCAAATTTTGCAATTAATTCTTGTGATAAACGTAATTCATTTTGTAAAATATCTTTTTCACGTAAAACTATTTCAATTTCATTATTATTCTATATTAAGAAAAACATAAAGAAATAAAATATTAATATAATAAGTTTTTCATACACTTATATGACCATTTGAATAAATAGTTGGTACTTTTGCTTTAAGTAATTTATTTTCAAGTTGTAATTCTTGAATTTCTTTATGTAAATGAATTACATCAAGTTCTTTTTCTTGTAATTCTCGTTGAAGTGATGTAATATCATCATCAATTGAAAGTAACTAAAGAATTATTAGAAATTATAATATAAAAATTTTTATAAGATGTTTCATTTCGGTTTGAAAGAATATGGTAGACTTGTTTTTTTTTGTACTTATACTTTATTTTTATTATATAGACAGACACTTACTTTTACAGAGTTTGTTTTAGGGTAATAGCTTGCCAATCTTTTCCTTTATATAAAATGATTTTGTTAATTATTTTTCATTCAATGATAAGTATATGATACATATTTGTGAGACAATTCTGTCGATAATCTTATGATGTATAGTGATTGATTTTTCCAGAAAAAAGAAAATATATATATAATAAAAATTATCTTAAAAGAACAGTTTAATATCCTGAAAATGCTATTCATTGATTTCATATAAGGAAATCATTCTATCCTGTAATTACAATTCATAGAATTGAAAGTGTTTTTTAATCCTTATTATACTTAAGTATTTTTCAATAGAATAAATCAAAATGAATAATTACATCAATATTTGCTAAATTGTTTTTATTTTCTTCAATATTCTTAATTATTACTGTTGATCCTTTATTTAATAAATTAATTGATGATTCTGATATATCTGATATTGGATGATCATCATTAATTACTGATAATAATTTTCCATCATATAAATGTTTTATAATAAAATCAATTTCTTTACGACGTTCATCATTACTCATTATAATTGATGATGAATTTGAACGTGGTAATATTAAATGAAGACGATCACGAATTTCATTTGGTAATAATATTGTTGAATTATCTATTTGTTGTTCAAATTTTGTTTTATTATATAATGATGGTAAACTTGAATAATTTAAATAATTTTTATTTTGTAAAATTTTTGTATTATCTTTTAAAAGTGAAGATATTCCCTTAGATGATGATGATGATTCAATAATATCCTCAATTACATCATGATCTGATGAATGTCCTTCAATTTTAGTTGACATTGTTCTATTATCTAGAATATAAGCATATGAAAATAATTGAGTATTTTTTTTTTTTGAATAAACCCATAAAAATAATCTAATCATATATACTGTCTAATTCTGTTTAAACTTATGATTTCTTTTTCGTTTTTTTTCTCTTCTCTTCTCTTCTTCTCATCTATCAAGAAAGAAATGCAATTATAAATAAAGTCTATTCACATAGTTTCTTTTTGCATTTTAAATTTAAGTGTAGAAGAACAAGTATAAATAAAGCTTTATAAGTTCATAAAATCATATCATATTTATTTCATGAGTACTATCATCCATAGATCTACTTACATTTTTAGATAATTTTATACCTCAAATAAAATTTATTTATAAGGTTTTATAATTTATGAAATTTGTCATATGTACCTGACGGATTTATTTATAAGTCTGTCAATTCTTTTATAGCTGCAAACGACAGCACGTCATTGACATAAAACAGAGCAAATAATGACATTTCTCGTCTCGTTCTTTTACACCCTTTCATCACATCAGTCAAATTTTCTACACCATTTTTCATACGTTCTCCTCGATTTCCTTGACAACTATGATGGTAAACAGTTGTCGCTAGATGTCACAATCTACATCAAACTAACTATAAAAATGTTTTCTTTCAAATAAAATAGTCTTCTAAACATTTTTTATTATGCTTACCACAGTGAAAAGTAAAACTGTTATGTTGGTATTTTATTTTACTATGTGAAGAATTATTGGTACAAGTCAATAAGGATTTGTTATTATCATACGTACAGAGCTTTTCGTAGTGTATCTTTTAAAAACGCTTTCAAGATTTTGTCATTTATCTACATCAAAACATATGTGAAATAAAAAAAGAAACTTTTAAAACTTTCAAACATAAATAAAATTCAAATATCTAGACTATCTGTTTTAATTTTTTTATTCTGGACATAATAATCATCATGCTCCATTACTTTTAACATTATTTTTATTTTGTAATTACTAATAGAAGTATATTACTTTCATATTATTTACAATAGCACAAATAAAAAATATAAGTCAATGGACTACATGACCTACACAGATCACAATGAGTCCAAATTACTAAAGTCTAACTTACATAAAAATGTGTCATATTTAAAAAAATACTTTTATCATGGCTATTACATAATAAACTTTGCTTTACACTTTTCCGTAGAAATTTTAAAGTTCATTTATTTGATAATCAATTGATAAATTTTATTATCAATACAAAATTTCTCATATGAAATAGTATTAATATTAGCATGCTAAAATTCAGAAATATTTTGAATGTTGAAAAAAAATAAAAGATTCTTTTCTAATGTGTATGTACTCAATTAATGAAATAAGATTTATGTGGTAGTATATATATATTTTTTTTTTAATATAATGTAGAGCAAAAAAAACCAAAATACGTAATAAACGATAGCAACAAAAAAGAAAACAAATCAATAAAGACGATAAGAACAAAAATCTATAGTCTAGATAAACTTTTTTTTTAAAAAAAAATTTACACGAGTAGAAAAAAAAAAGCACACAAACACACACACGCAATGTGCTCTCACGTATATACATATAGATAATACCGAGATAGAAAAAAAAAAAAAAAAGGAAAATAAGGTGACTAGACACACCGAGAAATGTATACCGATGACACCTGTACACTAGAAAAGTGTAATATATTGATATAAAAAAAACGAAGAATGTCTATTTAACAAGTTTACATCCAAGTTGTTGTGCTGCTAATGCTACACAAACTCCATCTCGACATGATTCACATCCATGATGTTGGCCTTTTGGATTTCCAATACGACGATAATGATTTGATTTAATTGGCGTTAATAAATCTGGATAAACATGTTGTTGAACAATAACAAAAACATTTTTAAGTACACGACAAACTTCTTCAGGATACCATAATGGTGTTGAATTTCCACCACATCGATCACAATTTTGTGTAAATAATTTAAAATAAAGTACATAATCATTACAATCATAAAAAAATGATATTTGTCCACGCATCGATGTCCAACAATGTCCACATGCATTACATTCAAAACGTACTTTAGCTATTTCAACATCACATAATGTATCTGGTGGTAATTTACATGTACCATCGGCACCTAATGGCATTAATGTCCATTGATTTGATGTAAAATAACGTCCAAATGTTAATTGAAATTCAGCATGAAATACTAAACACATATCTGAACAAAATTCTTTTTTACTTTCATCAGATAATGCTGATGCTAATGCATAATCATCTTCAGTTATTGTTTGAACAGGTGATGTACATATTGATGTTGTTTCTGAATAACCTGATTCATCATCACTTATACTTGTTTGTTGCTGTTTTAATAATAAATCATCTTTTATTGGTAAATCTTCGACTTGTATACCATCATCAGCAGCAATTTTTGATGCTATATGTTCAATTGAAGAATTTACATTTGATAATATATCAACTTCACGAACCATTTTTGTATAATAATGAATATATTTTATAATAAAATTCAAATCGTACTTATTGTCCTCTTACTTGCTTGCTTGTTGTATGTGTATGCGCGTAGCTATTGCTTTCTTGTGTGTTTCTTCGCTGCTTATATATATATATAAAGTATATACCGAGTAAACCCTCGTTCTTTTCTTTTCTTAGTGTTTTTTTGCCTTCAGTCAATGAGTCATAGAATGTCTCATGTCTGATGTAACGTGACTATTCTTCTATATTATTCTGGAGTCAGCGAGAACAACTTCATTTTTTTTTCTTTCCTTCGTTTACTCTGAGAGAATGGAATGAATAGAGGCAAAGGTCGATTATTCGTTCGCTCGGAACATATTTGTGGTTGTTATACTATCTTTTCTCATACTAAATAACCTTGGTATTTCTTGTTTTTATATCATATTAAACAAAGCTATCTATGGAGAATATGTTTGGATAAATATGTATCATCCTTGTTTCTTAATAGGATTTAAAAAAAAGATACGTGGCTTTTGCTTATTGGTTGAAATTTTTTTATTAAGAATCGTTCATTCATCACGTTATCAATTGAGAAGATGTATTGTTTGTTACAGTGCAGATATTTTTATGAAAATATTAATCATTGATTAAGGAATTTTTAATGGATACGAATAATGTTTTTTTTAATATTTGTTCATATAAAAAATCTAGTCTTTCTATATACAAATTTTATTATAATTTCAAAGTTATATTTAATTTATGTAGACAATGTACCGTTATCTACTGATTATAAGCATTTTCAAAAGTGAAGTTATACGAGATATCAACCACATTTTACTATGTATGACTATATCATCTTAATATTTTATTTGTATTGTTCAGCTTGATAAACATAGTTAATATTAACAATTTGACATAAAATACATATAAAAATTTATATGTGATATTATGTAATAATATCCAGGGCAAAAATATATATTTGACACTGTAAAGAAATGTTTTAAAGATATTAGTTTATTTTACAATGATCTAATGATATCTATAGTACTCACTATTTTACTAGTATTTCAACGACAATATGATATATAAATAAACTCTTACATAAACGAGAATAGTTAAAATGAGGACACATTTTTATCTATGTACTTTGATGCTACACGCACATTTTTTTCGTTCTGTTCTTTGAAATTGTCTGCATTTTTTCTATCACGCCATTATTAATATAACCAAAAATAATCATTCATAGAAATTAAATTTATATATCAAACACTTTCTTTTTCTACTAAAAGGAATAAAGATCAAAATTGAATATATTTTATAATTGATTGTATGTAAATATAACGAATATAAAAAGAAACTATTTAATAAATATCAAAATAATCTGATAATGGTACTGATATATAGCAATCATAAAATAAAATTCATAGAATAGAAAAAGTATAAATGTGTATTAATACATCAAACAGAGGTCGTCTAAGGACATATATGAAAGAGAATGAAGTACAAATTTGTAATAGAAGACTTCACATAATACATCTATTTAGTTTTTCTCTATTCTATTGATATAAAGATTTCAATGAAATTTGTTCTATAAAATGTTCGATTTTTTTTTATATATTGATATAAATCATCGAAATCTTTCATATTGTAAATATTAACATTCAAAAAAAAACGAATATCTTATATAAATAATTGCTAATTGAAAAATAATTTATATTTGGTAATTTTTTTGAGTTCTGACTTATAACATGATTTTGTATTTGTTTTCTTCTAAAATTAGAAAAATTACGTTTCTTTTATTAGATAAAAATATATAATTAACTTACAATGAAGAATAAACTAAATATTATTATAGCAAAATTTAGGGGAAATAATTCTACTTGCGATTCGTCCAGAAATGTGTTCCAACTACAACTGAACGAACTATATTCAATGATGTACTCAGATTTTCCATCGACCAAACTAGGATATTTGGGGTCAAAGTACAGACTATAAAAAAAATCGAAAAGTTATAGTTTGGTCTATCGAAATTGTGAGTATACTATTGCATAGAGCTTATCAAGTTATACTTGGGACGCATTCGTGGACGAATCGTGTAAGTGAATTACTCAAATCTATTGTTAACTTCACCTACATCATGGCAAATTGGTTTAATCAATATGTAATTTACTCCATGTTGTGTTTAATTTTCGATTATGCAACAAGTTTCATTTCGTTTTGTAAATAAGATTAGATATAGTTTTAGTCTTAATTTTATTGAAATCTAAAACACATTTAGCTTTATGAATATTTAATGAACTTAAATTTTTATTATTGTTTAAAAAAAAATTTTATTTTTATTTTTATTTTCTATTACTTGATTTTTCACCAATCAAATTTTTGATTATATATTTTTTCATATTTTTACCAAGAAAATAAAAATCATTATAGAACATAACTTATCTATATTCATAGAAATAAAATTCTAGAAACAAGATGATATATTTATTATTAACATGACAGTAATATTACTCCACCTTTTCTTTATATATATTCATTGATTTAATCAAACAATCCAATCATATATCTTTCTTCGAAAAATACATTTTGTTTTATGTATAGTGATAGAAAGTAAATCATTTGACAAGTAAATAATGTAATTTTTTCAATAGATTTTATTTTAAAGAGAATCTTTATAAATGTAATGATTTTAGATTTTATCTATTGATACAACGACTAAAATTAATAAACAAGGTAAAAATGTCATATAGAATATCAATTATTTATATAAACTTTTTTGAAATATATATATATACCAAGCCGAACGATACGGTCCGTATACTATTCATATACGAACCGAACTATCATTAAAATAAGCCGTAATACGACCCGTAAAATGGCCGAATACGGCCTCATCTTACTCACCGGTAGTATGAGGCCGCATTACGACTTATTTTAATGATAGTTCAGTCCGTATACGGACCGTATCGTTCGAACTCGGTATATATGAATATGTATATCTTTAGAAAAAATGAAAAATTTGTAAGTATTAATGTATGTTAAATATATATATGGAAAGTATTTTTAAAGAAAAATCTTATTTTTGTAAACATAAAAATAATATATGTTCTGTGGTTATTTAGTATTATTCATTATTGTTTGCTGCACTCCTTTGTCATTGTTGTCATTTTCATTTAAATGAACGATTATTAACAAATAATTTACGAGTCACAAAGACAAAAAAATTATACAATCAAAAAGAAGTTTATTATTTTTATTTAGTATTGATTCATTATCAATGGCAGACCTTAGTTCAATTTTTGCTACAGTTGTTCGAGTTTTTTCAGAAGGTCTTATGATTGTAAGTTAAATATGAATTTTTTTTTTTGGAAAGCTATGCTTTAGCAAGACTAAAGACAAACTATCATTAAAATAATTATCGTAAATCATAGAGTTCCCGTCTTTGTGAAGGTAGAATAGATTATCAAAGCTTATCATAAACACCATTACAAATCATTTTTCTAAGAAGTTCTTTTCGGCAATTTTTAAGATTACTTTCAACTTATGGTGCTAAACCGAAATGCAGGAAACAAGAATATTTTTTCTAGCTAATATTTTGCATTCATAACTTTTACGATATAAACATTTATTTGAACTGAAAATATCCAAAATCTCATTATTTATCTCTGATAAATTTTTCCTAACTTTATTTGCATTATTCTACAAGGATTTTCTTCTTTTTTTCAGTTTGGCGGTGTTGTTCCATATATCCCTCAATATCTAGTAATAAAACGTTCTCAAAATGCTGAAGGTTTTTCTAATTATGTATGTCTTACATTACTTATTGCAAATATATTACGTATTGAATTTTGGTTTGGTAAACATTTTGAAATTCCATTACTTATTCAATCTATAATAATGATTATATGTATGCTTGTTATGCTTGAATTATGTATACGAATTTATGCTCAACGTCATCATTTACCTATGAATCAACCAAATTTATTAAATTCAAGAGATTTAACAGTAGATATCAATGAAAAAAAATTTACTGATTTTCAATGGGATTATTTTTGGAGATGGACAAGGTAAGATAAATAAAAAAAAAAGAAAAATTTTTTTTTTACTTTGATTTATATAGATTTTCAAGTTATCTACAATTTTTATTTGTATTTGCATTTATTTTAAGTAAAATTTTATTTTTATTTTCAGAGATATATATGTATGTATTTAAGGTACAACAACTTGGTTATTTCTTGATAATCCATTCTATATTGAAACTATTGGATTTTTGGCTGTATTTTTTGAAGCTTTATTAGGTACACCACAATTTATACGTAATTTTCGATTAAGATCAACTGAAGGAATGAGTGTTACAATGGTAATTTGATTTAAAAAGAAGAAATTTGTAATTTTTATTTTTTTTTGAGTAGGTTCTTATGTGGACATCTGGTGATATATTTAAAACTGTTTATTTTATTTTACGAAATGCACCAAAACAATTTTCATTATGTGGAATGTTACAAATTAGTATCGATATAGCTATACTTTGTCAAGTTATTCTTTATTCAGATAGATATGGATTACGAAGACGTTAAAATGAAAAAAAGAAAAACATTATGAAAACATTTTATTTATATATGTTTATCAGTCGAGCATGAATCTTTTTAAAAAAGAAAATTGTATTTTATGGTTTAGATGAATGAAAAGTTGGAGAAATAATATCTATCTTTTTTTCTTTATTTTTTTTGGATTAAGTATCTACTATAACGGTAAATAGTATCTATTTTAATCAGACTTTTATTATAGTAGAATGCTATAGGATGATTGCAAAAGTCATTTTTTTCTCTTATGATAAATAAGGAAAAGCTCAATATTTGAGAGATAATCAATTAATACTAGATGAGTATCACCTAAAATGTTCACAACCATAACTCGAGCCATAGAGAATATATATCACTTCGAACTAAGGGAGAATTTCTAATATATTTTATTCTTCAGAGAAACATATTATAAATTGCATCATGTGAAAATAATTGTCCCTTTCTATAGTTATGAAAATTTGTGGTAATACTCATCTAGTATTAATTGACTATCTCTTGAATATTGAGCTTTCTCTTATTTGTTAAAAGAGAGAAAAATGAATTTTTCTATGAAGTACCCAGACTTTTGGATCACCCTTACAATATTAAATATGTAATTTTTGTTTAAGAGTTAGTAAGGGCTTCGTAATTAATATAAAAATTTATTATTCAATGTTCATACCAATAGCAAGACTTTTTTTTAAAAATTGAAAAACAGAATAGGAGGTCTCAAGTTTTTCTTTCAATAAGTCTCTTAAAATTTAGTTATTTTCCCAACAGTTATTTTTGAAGTCAAGATTTCAACACATCTCCATCTTAAAAATTCAACTTTGAATTTTTAAGCAAGATGCGCAAGAGCATCGAAAGCTCTGAGTAATGAAATATATTAGGGATAGAATGATGTGTATGATTCTAATTAGGAATGTGTCGAGCTCGAGGTATTCAGACTGAATCCATGCTTAATTGTAACTCACTAAATTATAGTTTAATTTGTTAAAGATTTTATGACTCATTTTATACTTTTCCAAATATAACAATCTTTCATGTCTGATTATAATTGCATACTGTTATAAGTTTTTGAAGCAATTATATATTTATTTCTTCGTTGAAAAATGAATATTTTATTTTTATTTTAATTATAATCATAATAGAAATAAACAATATAAATATTGAAGATGAAAAATACTATAATTGTATCATCACCAGGTAAATTAATTATCGGTGGTGAACATGCGGTTGTTTATGGTCGTCGAGCTTTGGTCACTAGTATTGGTATGCGTTTATATATGAAATTAACAGAAGATGATGAAAATGATCCGTCGAATAAACAACTATTAAATGTTTTATTTCATGATACAAATAAATCTTATTCAATTGATTTATCAAATTTAGATAATTCATATCCAATTGAAATTCAAGCTATATTATACATATATAATCATTTTAAATCTTTATTAGTAAATAAAGCTCATTTAAATTTAGAAGTTCGTACAGAAATTCCAATTGGTGCTGGACTTGGTTCAAGCGCAGCATTTAGTGTTTGTCTTGTTGCTTGTTTTTATATTCTTCATTATAAAAACATAAGTTATGAAGATATTAATGAATTAGCATATAAGGTTGAATGTCTTTTTCATGGTACACCATCTGGTATTGATAATACAATAAGTACATATGGACAATCACTTGTTTATAGTCGTGCATTAAAAAAACATATTAATTTTCATTTATCAAATCTAGCTATTATTGATACAGGTATACCAAAATCAACAAAAAAAATGGTTGATTCAGTACGTTTATTTATTGAAAATAATCCAAATGAAGGTGAACAAATTTTAAATGATATTGAATCATGTGTTGATATGATGATTGAAAATCCAAAACAAATAAATCAATATTTTCAACGTAATCAACAATTACTTAAACAAATAGGTGTATCAATATTAGATATTGATAATATTATTGAAATATTAGAAAATAATAATATTTCAGCAAAAATTACAGGTGCTGGTGGTGGTGGTTGTCTTATTGCATTAGCATCATCTTATACAAAAGAACAAATTTTAGATTTATTAAAAAATAATAGTATTAAATCAATTCATTTTGTTGAGTGTGGTGTTGAAGGTTTACGAGAAGAACAAGATTTTTAAATAATATTTGTTTTTTT
>JAJEKB010001062.1:272789-362126 GCA_022393335.1 Macrotrachela quadricornifera | reverse complement strand
TTGGTAATAATCTCATTGGAACTCCTAAATTTCTACAAAGTAATGTTGACCATTCTGATTGAAATGGATCATAAAGACCTGTTGAACTTGCACAAGACACATCAGTTACATGATGTTGTCCACCAGTTAATTTCCATACAATCCATGTTTCAATACAACCATATAATAATCGATTTTGTCGTAAATAATCTTTTAAAAAAGGTTTTTTTTCAAATAACCATAATAATTTAAATGCAATCATTTGTGTACGAAATTCTAAATTTGATAATGTTGATAAACGTGATGTTTGCATAATAGGATACATAAATTTAGCAACATGACGTATCGTTTTCCATGTAAATGATGAATTTGATGCTGTAGTATGTAAACTTGATCTTGAATCATTCCATAAAATAATATTTGAATATGTTTCACCTGTTTGTCGATCCCATAATATAACTGAATTTCTTAATGTAGATAAACCTAAACAAGTTATATCGTTAACTGTTAATGGTTTCGCACGTTCAATTGTTTCATGTACAACATCAAGAAATTTTAACCAAAATTCATCCGGTTGAAATTCAAATGCATGTGGTTCAGGACAAAGAGGTGTTTGTTGTTTTTGACTTGAAGATATGATTTGAAATGTTTTTGAAAATAAATAAGCACGAATTGATGATGTACCAATATCAATAGAAAGAATATATGGATGTTTAATCGATGGTGATGAATGTAATGGTTCATCAGTTGTTAAACGTATTAAATCACCTGATTTAGGTTTCAAGGACATTACTTTTATATTTCGTCAAAATAAATCAATGTTATTTTTACTACACATGGTAAAAAAAGAAGAACAAAATAAAAAACAAACCAATATGCGTCATATGGCAATCACTCTTCTTCTTTCTTTTTTCTATCATATGAAAGACAAAGGAGAGTCAAACAAAAAAAAAAGGAAAAAACAAATTTAATATGATTATTTTTTAATAAATCTCAAATTTATTCATTTGTATAAAATGATGCTATTGCAATAAGACAACCACCACCAGCACCTGTATTTTTTGCTGAAATATTATTATTTTCTAATATTTCAATAAATAAACGTACTAAATCAACCATTTTTTTGTTGTTGATTTTGGTATGCCTGTATCAATAATAGTTTTTTTAATATACGAATACAAACAAGTGATTGACCATGTGTTCTTATTCATTAAAATGTTCGTAATTTATTTTATTATAATGAAGAATATAAAAACAAACAACAAGACAAACACTAAATGCTACACTTGAACCAAATCCAGCACCAATTGGAATTTCTGTACAAACTTCTAAATGTAATTGAACTTTATTTAATAATAAAGATTTAAAATGACCATAAATAACAGCATGTTCACCATCAATAATTAATTTAGTTGGTGATGATACAATTATAGTTGTTTTCATCTTCAATATTTATATTGTTTATTTCTACACCTTTTTAGATTTTTTTAAAAGTCTCGTTTATATTATCATTAGCGTTATTGTACATCTTAGAATTAAGTTTGTGATAGCTTTCCGGGTATTGATCATCTGTCTTGCTCAATAATAATACCATATAATTCTATATTATTTTAATCTTCAGAAGACATCGAAATTAGTATGAACTTAACGTGAAATATACTGTCGAAACATTCAGTTAATGATATATGAAATCTATGTTAAAAATTTTCGTATCTTGCTGTTTATATACTAAAATTGTGATTACAATAAAATATGAATATCTCCGTCCAGGCAGGCCAATAGCAGCTTATATTTTAAATTGGTTAGTTTAGTAGTTTATCTAATCTTATTCAGTAACAGTACAAATTCTTCCATTGTTAAAAGAAAAATTAATATAGAAGTTTCTATGAAATTTAAATATCTTTTAATGATTAAGGATGTCCTTAGTCTTTTTTTTGATCATTTCTGGATCTTGAAAATGTTTCGACCGATCGAAGTGAAGTTTGTGCCGAAGATAGAACATCTATAATAACGAGACACAGGTCTGAGGAAAAAATTTACAGAAGATTTTCACCATTGTTTTTTGAAAAACTTTCATTCTCGATTGAGCTCCACCGTGCCACAATACAATCTCATCAAACTTATCCCGATTGGACTGAAGGCATTTTCTGACATGCCTACAAAAAATTTTCCGTTTTTTATAAAAAATTTAAATGTTCTCTGAAAAATCGATTTTCTAGTTTTTAGACCTCCATAAATCCGGACAAGAAAGCCAGAAACGAAAACGGTCGATTTTACCTTTGGAGAATATTTGAAATGCACAATAAGTTTGAGAAATATATCATTACAGAGAAAGATTAATGCAGTCTGTCTTCAGGGCACTTAAACAAACAAAAAAATTTCATTTTTTTAAAAAGATGAAAGGTCGATACCCTTAAGGAAATGATTAAAATTTTCAATACTAAATTTAAATTAAAGCGCATAATTCTTTTTTTGTTCCTATTTTTTTATTTTATTTTATTTATTATATTATGTCGTTTAATATTGATGAAATAAAAACCATAATCAAACAAATTTTACATGAAAAACTAGGTGAAAAAATATTCATATATGAACATGTACGTCAATGGAATATTGATATTTTAACTGAAATTTTAAATCAATTAAAAGAACTTCATTATAGATATAATAGTCAACAAATGAAATATATTGTTACAGTATTAACAGATGAAAAAATAAAAGAAAAAAATTATGGTTTACATACAGCTATATCTTGTTTATGGGATGGTACAACAGATGGATGTGTTACAGTTAAATGGGAAAATAAAAATATTTTTTCTATTATACATGTTTTTGGTTTAGCTATTTAAAAAGAAAATTTTTCTATTTAACTATAACTCCTATGCTTATTTTTAATCGAAAATTATTCGACAGAAACAGACAGCTTCTTTTTCGTACTTTCAATATCTAGAAAACTTCCTCTTCTTACCCTGTATCAATTCGATTTTGTAATTTTGTCGTACGTATATTTTTCTTGTACCATACTGCAGAAAATCACAGAATATATGTATAAATTTATTTGCACAATAATGTATAATCGAATATCATTTAACTTTTGTTAAATCGTCTTATATATATATATCTTGTCAAGATAGATCAGACGAAGAATGACTCAATCAGCCAATGATTAACATTTATCATGTATTAATGATATCTTCATGAACATTCTTTTAAAACGAATTCTCCTCCAACAGTTCTAGATAATGGTGAGTTTAGGAAGAAACTAAAATTACCTCTAATAGACTTAACACGTTATTTTGAATATAATCATCCTCACTCTCATCTGAACTTCATTTTATTATATAAAAAAAGCTTTGTTTTTTTTCTCTCACGTTATGTAAATAAATTCCAGAAGATTTCCTACCTATTTCGAATGATGATATTGTACAAAAAAATGACAAATTTCTTTCTTGTTAAAATCATTTGTCTAGTCGTATATTTTTTCTTTTTCTTTATTCATTATAAATATAGGTAGACAAAGAATTCTTTCTTTTCTACACAACAAATTAATGGTTGAAATCTTACGAGCCTTCTTTACCGACACCGCTGTTCTTCTTTCTATTATTTACAGTGTATCTGTCTGTTACTTCTCTCTTACATACACATAAAATTGACTTTAGTCTTATCTCTTTTTTTTTTCTCTCGTTTTCTCGCTCTTGTTGTTTGTTCACTCTATTCTTGTTGTTGAAACAACAGCAGTTGTGACTATCAACTTTATGCATGAGATTTAATCCGAAATATATGTTAGCAAAAAATAATATCCAACAATCGAAATCAATAGTTTTATTTTAGAATTTTTTTCAATAAATAATATATTGGTAAGTATTCCATATTTATAAAACTATTAATATCAATATGAATGATTTTAACCTTCGAATATAAAATTTAAAAAAAGAATTCATTGTAGACTATAGAAATAGTATAAGATCTCATTTTCTTTTTCATTTATTAGTTATTCATTTTATACAAACAAATTTGTACATTCATGAGATCAAGATGACGCACTTCTCTTGAAAAGAATAGCTAACAATTGATCATTTTTTTTTCTTCATCTATTCGATGTTTATTTAAAGACAAGCCTACGATACAACCATTGTTGTCCGAATTTTTCTTTTTTTTTTTTGAATAGAACATTTATACTAAATCTTTGTATGATAAGAATATGACTGTTACAGGTAACTCTTTTTTTTTCAACAAAATAAAAATATATAACATTCAAATTTTATTTCATTTGACATTGAAATATCTACGAGAAATTACTTATAGGTGTTAAGATGAAAACAAACATATAACTTTTCATTTCTCTTATTTATTTTTCTGATGTTAATTAAACACATGATTGTTCATTTGAAA
Organism: Macrotrachela quadricornifera; assembly: GCA_022393335.1. NCBI lineage: Eukaryota > Metazoa > Rotifera > Eurotatoria > Philodinida > Philodinidae > Macrotrachela > Macrotrachela quadricornifera. The sequence continues at coordinate 357,755 of JAJEKB010001062.1, read as the reverse complement.
TAAAAAAAAAACAAAACAATTATATTATGATCATTTTCTTTTTCTATACTAATTGATGATATTATACATATGTTATGTCATATTTGTTCATGATGTACAGCCAATTTTGTTCGTCAACTTAGGTCATATAACGGAACAAATAATCTTATTTTAGACTCTCTTCAAGCTAACATCAACCAAGAGATGTATTACATTTCAAGAAGAGACATAGACATCATTCGTTTGTTTCAATGAATCACATATATATATATTCGCTTAACGTTTTTTCTTCTTCTGCTTCTCTCTAAACTACCACTACTACTATTGACATACGTCGCATTGCTTCGTCCTCTTTTTCTCCTCCTACCTCTTTCTCTTTTTTAGATAAACGCATATACACACTTCCATACGCTTTGTGGACGATAACGGACAGGTGATATTTTTATATGTAAAAATATTTTTAAACAACATTGATTAAGCCGTGAAATAAATATATTAAACAATGCCATCAAAACCAGTAAGTTGTTAAGATTAAAAAAGAAAAAGAAAAACATATAAGATATTGTCAGTATTATTTTCATTGATATTTTATTTTTAGGTTAATGTACGTGTATTTACAATGGATTCGGAACTTGAATTTGCTATTCAACCGAATACCACTGGCAGACAATTATTCGATCAAGTAAAACTTTTTCTTTAATATATAGAATAATCTAAAAATTACATTACCGAGAATATAATTGATTATTATCTGTTATCATTCGTGTAAACGAACCGAGTTCTTTTTACCAATAATAAAGATATGTTCACATTTCATATCTATAAAGATAAGACCAGAGAGAACACTTTTTTTCTTTTAAATATTACGATTGACTTCAACAAAAAAAAATTTACTTTCTCATAAAAGACAAATTAAGATATAATGTAGACAATCAAATCAACTTTTGATTATCACGTGCCATTCATTTATATATCGTTTTTATTTCTTTTACACTATTAGTCATATTCATGTAATATCTGTATCTACGTTTGTTTTAAACATCCAAGATCAGGTCGGTTTGTATTTTTTGAAATCTGAACTGAAATATGTCAAAAAACGGCTTAAATTTATTATGATTTAGTGAAGATATTAGTCTCAAATCGCCTTTATAATGGATCTGTGATATGTCAATGACGTCAGATTGAAACAGTTTTTTGAACTATATATAGACTTTGATTATATTTATTTTTGGATTCACATATATTCTTTCTTGAATTCTAAAATATATATCTAGAATTATGAAAATATAAGATGTTATGAAATTAATGAGATTTTATCTATTCTATTGCATTAAATAATAAATAGTTATTGTATAGTTTATTTTTAAGGAAGTGTTATCTCAATCGATATTTAGTTAAAATATTTTTAATGTTCATTAAAAAGTGGCTAATATATTAGAAAAATGTATTTGATGTTTATTAAATAAGAAATGAATTTTGGATATAAAATATTTTCAGTGAATAGACTAACATAATATTAATTATTGCATTAGAATTATACAAATAATTCTTATAAATTGAAAGTATGTTTTAAAAATTCTTTCTAAGAAATCTACACCTCTAACACTATGAAACATGAACATCAAGAATAAATTTAACTGTATATGACGATAATTTATTGATGTATTATTTTGAAAAGTTGGTTCTTGTTCATTGTACATTGTTTTTTTTCTATCTGTGAAAGAGAAATGGATGGAAGCGCAATCACTTGATAACAACAATAGGTATTGATCTATGATTTTTATTAGTTAAAAGAGAAGTTGGAATATTATTTTTTCTATAATAATGTATAATAAGACGAAATCCTTTAAAAACTGATCTTCTTCAGAAAACATGTATTCGATTGTATGAAAATGACCTACTATCTAGATGAAATTTTTATGTTGACTTTCGATTTAGATAAAGGATCTTGATATCTGAAGTTCAAGATACAACACAGATAGTTCTCTTTTTATATTCTGACGTTACGCAAATAGTAGAAAATTTTGTTTACTAAATTTTCCCACATTTTATCATAATAGCTTAGTTTTAAAATAATTTCGTCTTATACATTATCAGAGAAAGAGGCATTCCACCTTCTTCTTACTGTTCGCTTGAACTGTAATTGAGATATTCAATTTTTTCTTTTTTTTTTATAGAATAACTTTTATGTCATCATATAGTTAATATTTACTTTTGATTTAGGTTGTTAAAACTATTGAACTTCGTGAAATATGGTTTTTTGGTTTATTATATATAGATTCAAAAGATTTTCCTAGTTGGCTTAAACTTAATAAAAAAGTTCTTAGTCAAGATATAAAAAAAAATTCTTCACAACAACCATTAGTATTTAAATTTCGTGCACGATTTTTTCCTGAAGAAGTATCTGAAGAACTTATATTAAATGTAACTCAAAATCTTTTTTTTCTTCAAGTTAAAGAATCAATATTACTTGATGAAATATATTGTCCACCTGAAACATGTGTTTTACTTGCATCTTATGCAATGCAAGCTAAACATGGAGATTATAATAAAAATATTCATCATCCAGGAGTATTAAATGAACGTTCTTTACCTAAACGTGTTACAGAACAATTTCGTATATCATCTGATGAATGGGAAAAACGTATTATTAATTGGTGGGCAGAACATCAAGGATTATTAAAGTAAGAAAAATGAATTTTACAGAAAAAGATAATTTTATTTTCGTTCTTTTAGAGAAGATGCCATGCTTGAATATCTTAAAATTGCTCAAGATCTTGAAATGTATGGTGTAAATTATTTTGATATTCGAAATAAACGAGGTACTGAACTTAATCTTGGTGTTGATGCACTTGGTCTTAATATTTATGATAAACAAGACAAGTAAATTTATTTATTTTTTAATATAAATATTTTGTTTCTTTTTTTTATTAAAAAAAAAGATTAACACCTAAAATTGGCTTTCCATGGAGTGAAATACGAAATATTTCATTTAATGATAAAAAATTTATTATCAAACCAATGGAAAAAAAATCTCCAGATTTTGTTTTTTATGCACCAAGACTTCGTATAAATCGACGAATTTTATCTTTATGTATGGGTAATCATGAATTATATATGCGTCGTAGAAAACCAGAGTCATCTGATGTACAACAATTGAAAGCACTAGCACATGAACAAAAATTAGCTCGTCGTAGAGAACAGTATTCTTCAATAATAAAAAAAAAGAAAAAGAAATCAGTAAAATTTTTTAATTTTATAGAGACCGTACGCAAAATGAATCTGTTCGTCGCAAACAAATGGATCAAGATCGTGAAAGTATGCAAAAACAAGCTGCTGTTCTTGAACAAAGAGTGCAAGCTGCAAGAAAAGGTTTGTACATAATAAAATATATTTTAGTGTTTTAATTTATTTTAGAAAAATCATCACATATACTTACAGATTCTAGTGATACGGAATGTAAGATAATAGCTATAAAATAAATTTGATTCTTTTCTGTTTTCTTTATTTTTAATTTAATTAAAATTAATTTTATTTTAGCACTTGAAGATCAACATCAAATGGCAAAAGAATTAGAAGATAAACGACGACAAGCTGATGAAGCAGAATTACGTTTACAACAAGAACGTGAAGCAGCTGAAAAACAACGTGAAAGAATGATGGCAACAATGCAATATGAAGAAGAACAAAAACAAAAAATTGTATGTTAAAAAAATTCTTTTTTTTAATGTTAATAGTAAGAAAAAAAATTTTGACTCAAGATAATTGAAATAATCAACAAAAAAACAAATAATTATATTATAATTTTTTCAGCAATTATGGCGTTTAAATAATCCTATTTGTTCTTGGGTATAAAACACTTTCACATCACATAGTAAAAAAGCATCATGCATGTTATAGGAAAATAAATAAGATGCATGTGTAAAAGATAAAATGATAAGAAAAATTTTGTAGTTCATTTATTTATTGTATTTGTAGTGATAAAAAAAAAAATCTGTTTCATAGGTTATGGAAATTGAAAGATCTCGTCTATTAGGTGAAGAAAAAGCTCAAGAGTCTCAAAAAAAAGAAAATGAAGCACGTCGACTTCAAGACGATTTACGAGAAACAAATCTCAAAGTAAATTTCTTCTCACCAAATATAATTAAAAGAATCTTCTAATTTTTTAATTCGAACAATATAAATATCTTAAAATTTATACCACATTTTAAGTATTATTTAAATAATTATGTCATTTTTCTTCAGTTTAAATCGATCATAGATAAAAATAATGGCTAATTTCTTTAATTAGATGCATTTAAAATCTAATATCTTGAGAAGGAAACATTTTTTTCTGTAAAACTTTTAGAATTTATAGAGTATACATTAGCCTACAAGATCGCTAAATTGAAATTGAAAATATACCTATTCAAAGAAAGTAAATAATGTTTCTCTAAAAAAACATTGTGATCTATTAGAAAACTTTTTTCAGGTAGATTTCTACTATCATTCGTCCTCATTCTAATCAGAGCTTTCGTTTCATTTTCTTCAGGAGGGGGAAAAATTCAGGGAGAAAGTCTCCCAAAGCCAAAGAGAAACGACTGCATCTGCTTTTTTAAAAATCAAAATATAGCTCTCAATTCGAACTTTCTTGGTGTTTACTACCAAGTATGAGCGTTTCTATCTCTCATACTATTGATTTGCACTAATACAGTAGTATAAAAACTGAGATGAAAATAAGTTTATTATTGTAAAATACAAAAATCTGTTCTTATCTACTATTCAAAAAGGATTGTTGTTGTAAATGGTTGCTCTTCCATTTAGTCAATTTCATCGTTACTATCGTCTTCATTCTCATGAACATATATTTTGATATTGCGCACTTTTGCTCGGCCGGGATTGAGGTAGAAATTTTTTACAACCATATCCAAATCATTGTCGCTAACATTTGGTTTTAATATTGTGAATTTAACAGCAGTTTCTAATACTGTTTCTTAGTCTTGTTTTGATTCGTTTGAGAGCACTAAAACTGCGCTCACATTCATTAGATCCTATTGAAAGAATTACTAAAATCTGGTAAAACTTGAATCATTCAGGTATTAAATATCGTGCATTGACCGTAATATATTTAACAGTATCTAACAGACAAAGTTCATCATCCATTTTTTCATTGTTATTATTTCGTTTGATACCATTCGTTGCACTCTCTATTATAGTACGCACTTGTGGTAATTCGTTTTTTAGTTTTCGAAAAGATAATAGTGGTTCATCTGTTCTTTCATATATTTTCGGATCAGTTCCTACATGTTTATAATGCATTGGAGTACAATACATCTTTAATCATCCATTTTCTAATTTTGGAAAACTGATAAATTACTTTCTCTCTGAGAGAAAACGGGTGTTTCTCTTTGGAAAACCACGAGACTGATTTCTCTTTGGAAAATCAAGAGACTGCTTTCTTTTTCATATATTCCTGATGGATATGCTCCAATTAAAACATTGAAATACGTCAATATATATTCTGAGAAAAGTTTCAGGGAGAGAGGCAAAGTGCAAGAAAAAATTTAGGGGGGATGTCCCCCCCTTCCGCCCCCCTCCCCCCTAATCGTATGACCTGATTCTAATAATGAAAATTCGATTTCGACAACTATTAATATTATCGAGTTATTCAACAAACAACCGAATCTATTCTATGTTGAAATAAATATTAGAGAATCTGTTTAAAACATATTGAATTTTATTATAATTTATATTTAAGAATGCATATCAATATATAAAAATTAATGAAAAATTTTCATCAGTCTAAATTAGAACATTCTTCATCTGTTCAATATTTTAGAAATATACATTCTAAAGTTTCGTATATTTAGGTTATTCAAGCTCAACAACAAAGCAGTAATAATTTTAATAATATACATGCTAATGTCGATGAAGAAAGTGACGAAGAAGACAATAGTATAAGTCGTAGTGGACGAGGTAATTTATATTAAAAAAAATTATTATATCCTTTAATTTTTATTTATTTTTAGGTGTAGAACTTAATACAAATCCATATGCATCACGTCATGAAGAAGAACGTATAACAGCAACAACAAGAGATGTTAATATGAAACAAAAACTTGAAGTAATTAGTCTTAGTAGATTCTTTTTTTTTTGCTCTTTTGTTTTTCACTAATTGATTTGCACATATGCTCGTGGCTATATTGCTGCTTCAGGCTCTCAAAGATGATCTGGGTTCTGTACAAAATTCACACAAAATCACTGATAATGATCGTTTACATGAAGAAAATATTGCTTCGGGTCGAGACAAATACAAAACATTAAAAATGATTCGACAGGGAAATACAAAAAGACGTATCGACGAATTTGAGTCTATGTGAAAGAAAAAAAAATCACATATAACAAATATCTATAATAAAGAAAACTTTTTTTTCTTACTGTTTATTTCTATGTATATTAATTAATATTATTCTGTTGTTATTATTCTAAACAAATTAGTCTATTTAATTCTACTATCTAATTTGTATTGTATTTGTTTAAAGCAAAAGATAGTTTTTGTTTCTTAGTCCATACTCTGGATAATAAACGTATATATATATATATTTATCTATGATTTTATCACGCTCGCTATGCTTATTTTTTGAATGTTCACAAATTGGGTGATGGAAAAATTTTGAATGATGATTATGAATAAATTTTTATTATTTTTTATTCTTCTTAATATAGGCAGTACGAAAAGAACTCGGAGAACGAAAACAAAAAGAAGATACACGTGAGGATAAGATATATCGAGAAAATGTTGTTGATAAAGGTATTGATAAATATAAAACATTGAAAAAAATACGTGAAGGAACTGGTAAATGTTTTATTTTTTTATAATTATTTTTTATTATTATTCTTTTTAGTTAAACGTCGTATTGATGAATTCGAAGCTATGTGAATGAATAAAAAAAACAATTTTATGTAAAAATATTTTCATTCTTTTATTATCTTTTTTTTTTCTTTTTGGTATTATTATTATTTAATCATTTTTCTTCTTGCTTTAATATTAAATGATATTGATAATGAGAATAATAAAATATGGGTAACATTTTATATCAAGACTTGAAAGAATGATAAGATGAATTAAATAAAATATGAGTATTACATGCAAATAGAAAATCTTACTTTAATCGTGTTGCGAAAGTTTTTGTTTTTTTCTGTTATCATCATCGAACAGCTACAGTGTATATTGTCAAATTAAATGTGACTATGTGAATAGATAGAGCTGGAAAAGCTGATTCTATGATTGTTCACGATTACCAATATTTTATGTCAGTGAATAAACCTACTAGAATTGGATATATACTTAAAATATAAATGTTTTATATGGCAAGCTAAGAAAAATAGTAGGAATGTATTGTCATGATTTATTACTAATGTATGAAATTGAAAAGATAGATGATAAAAGATATAGATGTTCGCGTCTTTTATAAATATTCAAGAAAAGTTGCTCACATTTCATCGCTCTTACTCAAGCCAAGTCATGAAAGGATATGTCTAGCCATACTGACCTACTCATCCATACAAAGGTTTTGTAGGTGGCACTGAGCATAACGAACTACCTTATGATGAAAGATTTAGCATTTTTTTTTCGGTCATTAAATCAAATTTCCTTAGACTTTTTTGATCAATACTGTACTTAGATGATATGGTATTTTGTGATATGTTCGACTATTTATGTTGCTACATAACTTTCTTTTTTTCATGTCTTACTTTGAAAAATGATTTAATGAAAAAAATATTGCTTTACATCGTATGTTAATTCCTTTAAAATCTTAACAAAAATTTGTTTGAATGAATTGTTTTCAATAAATGTAGGTAATTTTATATCATCTTTGATTCAAAATAATGAAAAATTCATTGAATAAAATAGTATTTAGTAAAGGTAGTTATATGTCTTCATTTATTTTATTTAAGTATAAAAAATAATCATTCAATAAATGCTAATTTCTATTGAGGATATTTCAATTTAAAAAATCATTTCAATCAGACAGCAAAGATCGTTTGATAAAGGACTGGATGTAGTTGGAGAAACGATGTTATTCTATTGGAAGATAGAATCAATTACAGAAGTATTTGTTTAGGTTGAATAAATTGTATAAGAGATAGGTCTTGTAGATGCTCGTTTGATAATTTCATAGAGAGACATCATGATAACAGAACTTGGCATAATAATACAAGCTCGAGGTAAAGATCCTGAAAAAAAACCTTTTAAGCCACGTTCATCGATTAAAATGAGAAATGTTTTCCAAAGTGATTGTCTTTTTGATGCTACTTGAAGACGAGTTTTAAGAACATCAATAGGTTGAGTTAATAGAGATGTTAAAAGAGATGCTATTGTAGCTGAAAGAGGAGCTACTATTGGATCATGTTTAGTAGGAATAATTCGTTCAAGTTTTGCTTGAACTTGCCAATAAAGTGTCCACATAAGTGAATTATATGGAAGAGAAAGTGAAAGAGTCATTAAGTAACCTTTATAAAAACCACGAATACCATCACCTGAAGTTAAATATATATCACGAATAATATGAATAATACGAACACCATCACGTGCACGAGTTACCATAACTCGTTGTGTTATTACATCAATGGGTACTAAAGTAAATATTAATTTTTTTGTTCTTAATCATTTGATAAAGTGAAATAAGTTTACCGATAAAAGTTTGCTGAATAGCAGCAGCTATACTAGCAGATAATCCACTAGTGAGAACATCCCATTGAGAATGAGTAATTTTACTAGGTCGATTACGATTGAGAATTGTTCGTGTTTTTTCAAGAGTTCCTATGAAAACTGGTTCAAAAAATAGACTACAGAGGCTAACAGAATAGCCTCGATAGAAACCACGTTTTAGTCCTTCATTATGCCATACTTGTCGAAAGATTTGTAGTGTAGAGAAACCACCTCTTTCTCCTGTTTGAAGACGAATCTTAACAAGACCTAATGGATGAAAACATGTTCGTAGTGCTAAGGAACTAGCGGTAAGTAGTCCTACAAACTTTCCTTTCTCCAAATCATCCCAATACAATGCATGACTATTTTTTTCTCGTCTTCTACAAAATAAAATATCAAATAAAAAAAAATTTTTTTTTAAAGATTAAAATATCACTACCTAAATGCTTTGTCCTTTGATGTCGAATCAATGTCAACCATTTCTTTATTGCAACCAAATGGTCAACCAGTCCATCGATTGATAGACTAGAGAGATCAATGAGTTCTAATCTAAAGTATTCATCATTTGTCTAAAAGCCAACTACTTACCAACGAGAAAGAATAGATGTCACTCATCTTTGCTACTACATGATATAACATGAAAAAATAACTCTTGAATCAAAATGACATATAAATAGATAAAAATAAGAGATTTAATTGACGTAATTATTGATATATGAAAACATTGATCCTCTTATTTCAAATTAGAAATATTTTTCATTCATCTTGGTTGTTGGTGAACTATGATATCACTAAAATAGCCTTATTACGTATATTTCGTAACTTTCTGCTTAATTTTTATTTCTTTTTATATCTTTGCAACAGCACAAGATGAACAAAATCATCTTATTTCACCATTCTTAATCTCAGTAGTGCAACGTCGATTGCAGAAGGACATGTTTTTTTTCTTATATAGCAGAAAAATTCAAATAATTTGTGATAGAAGACTTAAGATATCTATGTAGGTGACGAATGATTTTTCTAGGTATTGAATCAAATAAAGAGATATTTTCGATCGATAAAGGCACAAGCTTGTTTGGACAATGTATTCTTGATCCATACATACAAAGATAAAAAACCTAATAATATTTTGCACTTTAACTACAATCAAATTGATTTACTTTCTATATACCGTATAGTATTATGTGATTTTTCTCTCTAACAAACATACATTAAATGTGATTCTCTGGAAACAGAATGATGTAGCCACTTTTCTTTCTTATCATTCCCTCATAGATAATGAAAACTAGAACGAATCTTATTAAATGGTATTAGTATTTATCAATGAAGAGAAAATGAACAGATGTATATCTGTATCTATATTACTAGGGTTGCTTTCGTTTCTTGTTGTCACAATCCATACACGATTACATTAATTCAACGATGCGTTTTCTCTCTTTGCTCTCGTTATTCGTACTCTTCTTTGCTGGTGCTCAAGCACTTTTAAATCAAGAGGTAGAAAAGGTGCATGAAGGTAAGTTCTTTTGAAATAAAGAAAAGAAATCAATATTAGACCGTTCTAGGTCACTGTCCGGTTCCACACAGAATATGTATGATCGTCTGCTCACCTGAATCAGCTGCTCGAATGTGTGCAAACAGTTCAAACTGCTGCAAGAGTGATAGCCAATGTGCTGCGGACGAAAAATGCTGTCAACCCGCCTGTGGATGTTACAATCGATGTATCAAAGCCCAAGAAAAACCAGGCTCGCACAATTAATTTTCGATAATTTAACAGCATGTTTTTAATCTTGAATGGTTTCTTTCATAGCAATATACAAAAATAAAATAAATTCTAATGTCATGATTTGCATTAGACTGATGAAAATATTATGAAGATTCACTTCAGAAGTGTTAATCCTTGTATTTTGTTCATGTACACTATAGCAATGGAATACCATTTATTGATGATCAAACCTTTTTTATCGTATTTATTCGTAGAAGATTCCGAGTATTCATCTTTTTTTATAGTTTTATAACCACAAAATTGCACTTTTCCCCGATATCGACATGGTGAGTTTATACACAAACACTTTCTGTTGGTGCAGAGTGATTTTTCTTGATGATGAATTACAGGAAGATACATCGTCAGCTTTCAATCAGACAAACTCATCTAAGTACACTATATTATTGATCCTTTCTTACAGAGACAAAAGATTCTCTTTATTTCGACATAGTCTGTTTTGTATAAAGTTTACTTATAGATATCATTCTTTTTTGTGCTCAAAATAACTACGATATATTTTAATTCTGCCTGCAGTTAAAGAAGAAAAGCAATTACTATGTGGAATTGCTTCTATTTTTCAACTGATTCACTTCTTCTGTGCTGTATAGTATTCCATCCGTTTTCTACATAAGCAATAAATATTGTTTCTTTTCGATATATGATCTTCAAAATGAAAAATGATAAAGTCGTTAGTAGTCAACAATGTCCTTGACTCTTCGTGCTTGATACAAAATGGTACTTGATATGTTGTCCTTTGAAAAATGTTTTAGGATGAAATGTCCTCTTGTTTCAACTGTTCTTGACAGTAAATATCATGTCACTTGAATACAGATGGCGCTTGTTAAGTGGTAATTCACACATCTCTACTTATTTTTTTCTTTATTTGGTATCTTCCTTTTATTCTACTATTGACTCATGTATACTTGAAGTTTTCCTTTCTTATATATAACATATGTTTCGTCTATTCCCTTGACAAGTATTTTCTTTCTCTATGTATTATGTCTGATGAGACTTTTCCGATCACTGTATCTTAATCACACGTTGGCTATTTCCTAAAGATGAGTAATGTCTGATCCTATTTAAATCTGATGATTTGGCATAAATACACAGAATTTAAAATGAACATTTGCTTTTCTTATTACCATTCATCCAACGGTATATAGTTAGTTACCTAAAACGGGTGTATTCTAGTCGATTAATCATCAATCCAACAAATGCCGATTTAACATTAGATAGCGAATATCTAACTATGGTATAGTCAAAATATATTTTACTAGATATTTTGTTCGTAAATAGAAGATTAATTTTTATGTAAGTAAATTAAGTTCAAATGAAGAACGTATTCAACTAGTTTCGATGGTGTGTGTCATAAATTCTATAAATAATCAAACAAAATATTTAAATGGCATTCGAAGACATAATAATAATGGACGAAACATCGTATTCCTCCGAATTCACTTCAATTTTGAATGAATCTTCATCATCATCAGTTAATTCAATTTTATCGAATCAATTTGAAAAAAAGTAAACACGATCCATGATATAATTACTCAAATAAATGTTGGAATTGGTTCTCATACAAAATGTTTGAAATCCAGAATTACTGAAAAATGAACAAAAGAATTACATGAAATTTCTTTTTTTTATTGCAAATAAATAATTTAACAAAATTTTAAACGTTCTTATTAAATAAATCTTATTATTTACATGGTTGCCAAACATAGTTCCTTCTTTTTTGAATGAAAGGGCATTATGATAATAGGGGATATTTTTTGCGAGGACGAAAAGTCGAAACATTTTGTCAAGGACATTTTATCGAGGGCATTCTTGACTGTATTCATCTAATCACTTTTCTTTCTTGTTCTTGTTTGATGAATAGCAATAAACGAAACAAATTCTATTAAGTATTATCAGTGTTTCAAAATGAAGGGAAAAAGAACAGATGTATATCCATATATATAATACCATAACTATGCTTATTCTTGCTTTTATACTCCATACACAATCACATTACTTCAACGATGCGTTTTCTCTCTTTAGTCTTGCTTCTCGTGCTCTTCGTTACTGGCACTAAAGCACTCACTAATATACTCCAAAATTCGGAGTTGGAAGGAGCACATGCAGGTGAGTTCTTTAGAGGTAATAAAAAGAAAATCAAGATTAAATCTTTATAGGCTATTGCCCAGTTCATCGCATCATATGTAAGATGGTCTGTTCACGGGAATTGGCCATTAGAATGTGTGCACAAAATCCCAAATGCTGTACACACGACGGCCAATGTGCTTCTGATGAAAAATGTTGTCGACCTTCATGTGGATGTCATAACAGTTGTGTCAAAGCTCATGAAACAAAAGATCCATTGAATTAATTTTAATTGGCCTAACATCATGTTTTTGATTTTGAATGTCTCGTTACGTAATAATATATGAATGAACTAAATTCTAGTGACTAAATTTACATTTTTTTCAGACTTCACTAGATCTGAATGACGACGAAAAATATTATTTAAGATTTTGATAAGAAAATTTTCTTGACATGTTTTTGACGAAAGAAGTGGATATGAATAGAATATCAATCAAAAAATAGATTGACCTATACATCTATAATACAATTCAATCTGTTAAGCTCAACATTTGGCTTTTAGCAATCGATCTTTCCGAAGACTAAAGGTTACTTAAATAATGCATTTGTAAATATAAGAAATGCAGAGTTTTAAATCGTTGATACTTCTGATGCTATTTATTTAAATATAAATACTCATCAAGGGTCCCAATACAAGTAACTGAATATGAATCTGATACACATATAAAATTAAATCAATCGATATTCGAAGATAATTGATTAAATTAAGTGTAATATCTGCTTTTCTATTGATGCATGGTACAGTACGAATTTGTTTTTCATAGGACGAACATATCATCAATTTAATGAGAGTCCATTAAGTCGTGTAATTGGTAAACCGTAAATAAATAATTCTGAGCATTGTTGAATCAGTATATTAAAAATTGAATAATTTTGATTAGTTTATTTATTTTTCGATGTAATACTCTCAAAACTTATTGAGATTTAATGAATTTCTTGTACAAATTTGATAAATAAGTTTTGATATATAGGAAGATCTAACCATCCTTATCATTAGAATCTGACGAGAGATCAGTAAGGTCACTTAAGATTGACGTCAATAAGCATATAGTAACAAGTTTAATTCGAGAATTCAATCGGTCAACACTCAGTTGACTCAATACGAACCAAGAAACCTACTTTTTGTGTAAGAGTTTATTAGTATAGCTTTGGAGTAATAAGTACTATGAACAACTATTAACTCTTTCAACTGCTCGAGAAAGAAAACATTCTTTTCCTCTACCTTGTTTCAAATATATACTGACATTGAAAATGAAGGAAGAACTCTATAAGACTTTTAATTTAAAATTTAAAGAAGTTCTTGCGAGCGATTTGAGTTGAACTCTTGATTGGCACTGGTTAAGAAAAATATAATCTTTCTTAGAAAAATTATAGATTTACATCATTCTACAGGTCTGTACTTTATTAAACCTTGAACTGTTAATAAAACTCATTAGATAAGCATAACTAATGAAAAAGAGTGGATCAGCTAAAAAGTTCATTTTCTGTATCACACTGTATATTTTAAGATTAATAAGGCTCAATTAGTTTGATGTTTGTGTCCAACTGGCACTGAATAAAAAGTTTCATAGGAAAATATATTTGTGTTATGCTATAGGATAAGGATATCCAATGCTGCATAAAAAACAAAATCAACCATTCACAACAACTGAATTGAAAACGGGATTGATTAGTCTGTCTGAACCATCATGGTGCATAAATTTCAATGGTGACAACCTAACTTGATTATCGTCCTGTTTTAATTATGAAACAGATAGTTTTCGTCGTTGCTCAGCCAATTTCTTGATCCGTTCATTTAGTACGAGTTGATCAATATGTAAAACTTGCCGAGTAAATGGGCTGCTTTCATACTGATTAATCCAACAGATGATAGCATCTCGTTCATAGACTCGATTATCTTCTGCAATGGCAAGGGTCATGAAGAAGGTTTCTGAGTTATCGGACAGACTAGTTCATTGTCTTCGTCAAAATGTTAACATTCATTCTCACTTTCTTCCACATAAATGGCATAATAAACAATGAAAAGTTTCTTTTCTTTTATCGTCTACTTTATGTTGATTCTACAGGAAAAAAAACTAACAATATCTTAAAAACAGAATTTCATACAATTACTCCTGAAGAGTTAGTAATTATCGATAACAAGAAGATTGAACAACATTTGTTTAGTTGATGAATTATTATCAGGAGGAAACATCGCACTTTTGTAATTTACTTTATTGTACTTTAACGTATTTATACATAGGAATTAGTCATTCTTTTAACGCGACTTAATTAACGTAAAGTAATCGAGGTCAGATATTTAGACGATAAGATCGTACATAATTGTACCTTTGATCCTATATGATCTTGTGAGTTCAAAGATGCCATTCTATTCTTTAATTGTTTAACCTGCGTGGGTAGTAAGTTAGTGTTCTACTTCGATTTTTTCAGTCATAGAAGATTTATGTTAAGAAAATAATTGAATTTCATAAAATTTGTCTAATCGTGTGCTGATCAATGAATCGAAATTACAAGACTAATTCGGATGTTCTTTTATGAAACTTCTGTTCCACTCTAATAAGTTGCTTGAGAAAATATCAAAGAGGATCTCTGCTAACTCCTTGATTGATCAAGACAATACTATGTTTTTCTCTTACAACAAGGAAAAAAAAACACTTTATCATCATCATCATCACAATGATATTGCGACAAATCAATCATCTAGTACTTAAATCTTTTTGATGGCAACGACTTGATGAACGATTTGGTTGAATCATCTAAGAAAGAAAATGATTTTCTATACTGTTTTGTCTAATGCCAAATAAGAACAAGAAGAAGAAAATTATTCGAATCATTCACGATTATTATGTTCGATAAACAAAGATGTAAATATGTTTCATCTCATGATTATATTTGTTATTCAATACTAACAATATCTATAATATAAAATTGCTTAAATGCATCTACCTATTGCCACTATGGTGACTAGAACGTCTATCTTGTAAAACATTGAAATAAAGAAAAACTTCAATTGATCAAGCTGAAATTTATAGGAATGCCTACTGATTGAGTCATAAATTAAACATTCTTTTTTTTTTATCTTGACTTTGTATCAGCTTTTACAAAATTCAAAAGATCAAGATCATTATCTCATCTAGAATTGCTATTTGTATAACAATTTTGAAATCTAAATTCTAAAAATATTTTTCAATAATTAAAAATCCGTGAATGATATTTATTTTCCAAATATAAATAAATCTTCTCACGTTATAATCATTATATAGTTGTTATCGTCATCAAACAACAAACATATTTAAATAGATCATAAAGATAAGTCATACGATAATATCGCACAAATTTTCCTCTGATCTATTCATATATTTATATACATGCACACACAAAAAAAGAAGAATTTAATCAACAGATGCATCAAGCACTGAATCGTTATGTCCAATATCCCAATAATGTTCAACACCATGACGACGAAAATGTTCTCGTGCAAAATTTTCTGTTGGACAAGCTTTAAATTTAATTTCACCAAATGAACGATCTTTAACAGTACCCTACGAAAAAAAAAAAATTTTAAGTTAAAAGTATAATTGAATGTTTTAACTTTTTTTCTCTTACCTCCCAAAGAAGTACACATTTATTTTTTTCTTTATTTTGTTCTTCACTTTCACCTAAATATACAAAATAATTAATTTTCAATTAAAAAAAAAAAATAACAACAATATTTTACATACTATCATCTATACGACCTTTACCAGAAGAATTCCATTTAATTCGATGAAGCATTAAACGACGAAATTTTTTTTGTTGTTTAGGTCCTAAAAATAAAAATTCATATAAAAATAAAAATAAAAATATATCTTTATACCTCCTTCAACAACAATTATATTAATATCTTTACAAAGAACAACACAACCAGTCATTTGTAATTGTTTACAATTTGTTTCAATTTTAAATCGTTTAGCTGCATCTTCTAAATGACGAACCCGATAAACAGCAGCATGTACACCATTTGCTGTATCTTCTGTAGTTCGTTTAGCTTTTTTTTCACGTCGTTGTTCAGCTGATAATTTTCTTGCTGCATTTGTTGCTTCATGTGTTCTAAAATATTTTATTTTATATATAAATTATTACAAAATTTTCTTTTATATTTACCTAACACGTTGTGCCATTTGTTCTCGAACATATTGTTCAATTTTTGTTGGATCTTGTACCGCATCCGAACATAAGACACGCATTAAATTTGATATTTTTACTAAAAAAATTTGATAAATGATGTAAAGATCGTATCTATACAAAACTTTAGAATGTTTATACTATGTTCTACAGTTAAAATAACTTTAATAGAATTTAAGTCCTTCTAAAAAAACGATCTCAAGAGCAAGTACACTGAAATTTTCACTATATCTTCGGACTATAGTAAGGAGAGACTACAATAAAAATTTCAGTCGTATATCATGTAATATGAAAGAGAGATATTTACTAAACAAAGGTTGAAAAATAGATCATTTTGTCTGCAAGAACTTTCTATGTAGCTTCATTCAATATATACATAATTTTCTTATTTACTTGAAAGAGTATGTCAAGATGCAGAGTCTGTGAAAGACCATTTTTTAAAACTCCTATCTCCTGAGGAAAAAAAAAATCGTTTCTGAAAGAGCAGAAGATGGGCTATCTTGCCAAGTATTTATCTCAATTTTGACGAAAATAGAGTTCTTTTTTAAGATAGAAAAGCTTAAGACAATTAAATGTATTGTAGAGGGCTTCAGAATCAAAATTGATTGAGAAAATTAAACTCAGTTTGATTATAGAATAACACTTTATATAAAAGAATTTTTAGCTATAGACTTTTCATTTAAAGTTACCTTCATTTTATTAAGATCTCAGCAAGTTTCAAGATAATTTCGACTCAAAATAAGATAAAAAACTCTCATTTTATCTAGAAATATTATCTTACCTTTTGGTTCTGGTGCAGGAATCAGTCCAAGACGAATTTTTTCTTGTTGTTCTTTAAGTACTTCAGCTCGATTTTGACGTCGTAATTTACGTTGTTCACGTTTAGTTAAATGTATTGGTACTAAAACCGGTTTATTTGATTCAACTAAAATAAATATGAAAATCTTGAATTTAAATCCGAGTATTAAAAAATGAAAAATAATTGAAAAGAGATTGATTTTGATTAACTCATCTAAAAAAAATTATCCTTGAGAGCAGTAAGGAATAGGGATCGATCAGCTCACGTTAACGAATTCTGTCCAAATGAACTAAATAATTCCTTTGGTAGGTCTTTTCAAATGAACTGAACTTAAAATTAAATTAAAAAATCAATTCAAAAGAGTATAAATTGAATAATAAATCCATTAATTATCATCGTCAATTCCGAAAAGATGAGTATGTTACTTTAACTAAAACTGATCACTATCACCTTGTGAGTGAAGAACTGCAAGAACAGCACTGCTGTATATAGGTCTTAACGGTCTTTCTTGACTTAGATATCGAAATACAATGACCAGTTCAGACATATGAGCAAATGTTAAAATAATATGCCGTTAAGAAAAGGTAAGAGTTTCATCAATTCTACTAGAAGTTGGACAACATTGTCGAATTTCTACAATTGCCGATATTCTTATGGAATTATGACAGAAGTTTTGTTTTGCTAGACATTTTATTGTCCATTTTCCATCAGAATTTGGACAATACCTTTTCCAAAAAAATACATGTAAAGGTATATATAATTACTAAATTTTTAATTTTTAAGACATCTGATGATGTGAATGCCATGATATCATTATTTCTTTTCAAGTAGACCTTTTTTGATTCTTTTAAAACTTTGTATATTAATCGGAACAAGGTCATTATTCAATACTCTTAATATTTTCTTTAGTAGTATGTGATGAAGATTTTGTATTTCTTTTCGTCATTACATCAAATCATCTTTTAATACCCTCGAATATCTTTGATAGCACATGAACTAAATCATTATTCTTTTCGTCATCTATTATGTATATTCTTTGTTTTGTTTAGATCTAATCAGATATACATATATAGGGTGACCTATAAGTAGCTTTACAATAAGAAATGTGACTATCTTCGCTATTTTGTCTTTTTATAATAATAGAAAATTTTTGTTTGAACTCTCTATATGCAAAAAAAGTGCCTCCACCACTACTTTTGAGTGACCTAAGTGATATGATGAAATAAATAATTGCTTATGATTCAGTACTTTGAGAGAAACCCTTTATTTATTGAGTATAATCGAATAGATAACGTCCTGCGATTTAAAATTTAGCAAGCAGAACTCTTCAAGA
This sequence comes from Macrotrachela quadricornifera, assembly GCA_022393335.1. Taxonomy (NCBI): domain Eukaryota; kingdom Metazoa; phylum Rotifera; class Eurotatoria; order Philodinida; family Philodinidae; genus Macrotrachela; species Macrotrachela quadricornifera. The sequence continues at coordinate 338,884 of JAJEKB010001062.1, read as the reverse complement.
TTCAGTATACTTTGGCAGAATCTTTTTAGTTTCGTTCAATTGTCTAGACAACGTAACAGGTTTTGTTATTAGAAGGCAGAATCTTCGGGTGGTTTGCATTTATGAAATAGAATTCCTTCAGTTCAGCATAGTCGAAGAAATATCTTATTGAATTTCAGGATTTAGTGAGCAGGGTCATTAAGGTTCGGTTTTCTTTAACAAAACCTTTTTGTTTCCATATATTTAGATAGAGAATAACCTACGGCTGAAACTAGAGAGACAGAATCTTCGAGACTTTCACACTAACAGAACAGAATCCATTGAGATTCTGTGTTTGTGCGCAGAATCCTTTTGGTTCTATACAGTTGAAAAGATTAATTTGTCAGGGTTCAGTATTGAAATTCAGAACCTTGGAAAGTTCCACACGTACCAGACAGAACTCTTTCGGTTCAAGATTTGATAGCGGGAACTGTTCAGGGTTCCGTATCTGTCCACAGAACCTTTTTGATTCCATATAGATCAATCGATGATTTTCCATGGTTCTGTATTAAGGGAGAGATTTCTTCAAAGTTCTATAGATATTGAACATAATCCGCTAGGTTTAGTACTGTCCTACAAAAACCTTCCCACAGTTCTGCATTTCGAGACAGAACCTTTTGAGGTTCAGCAAGTATTGGAGGGAACTCGCTGGATTCAACACCCTATTGCAAAAGGGTTTTCATGGTTTAGCATCGTTTGACAGAAACTTCTGTGGTTCAGTACTGATGGGCAGAAGCACTCGTAGTTTAGCATTATTGGACTAAACCATTTATAGTTTTTTAACTGCTATACAAAACTATTTTTGGCTCTCCGTATGCTACTGAACGAAAAAGGGTTGTACAAATCCTTTTTTTGCAGAGAACGACATCCAGCCCTTTCTAATTAAGTAATTTCTCATTGCTTGCGAAATAAAGAAAGCCACATTCTAACATATATTGTGAATGTATTTGAGAAGTATATTGTCGTATTGCCGGTGGAAAACCGACAATAAAACGAAAATATAAATCATACACGCTGTCCAAATTCTGGTGAAAAATGGACAACAAAATTTCCAGCCAAAAAATTCTGTCGTAATTCCATAGGAATTTCGACAGTTGTAGAAATTCGACAACGTTGTCCAAATTTTGGTAGAAATTCGACATGTTTCAAAATTCTACTAGAAGTTGGACATTGTCGAAATTCAGATGGCGAAATTCTTTTTGTCGAAATTCAGATGACGAAATTCTTTTTGTCGAAATTACATAGAACCCTGTGATTAATTTTAAAAAAATTTTTCTTCATGTTTTATATATCGTGAAATTCTCTATCGAATGGTATACAATAGTTGAAATTTTTAGTTTGATTATGGTGGAAAAACTTTTTTACGAAAATTAGGATAGGTCCATACTCGTACAGAAAACCACAGGCAATTAACGACATTTTTTGTGATAACTCAAAAATTTCTTGACGATATATTTTAATGTTCGAACCCGACCGAGATACTGATAACATTGACTGGTTCTATAGTATATTCTTTTTTTGAGTACACAACAAAAAAATATCTCTTCGAACTTACATGGTGCTTTAAGTTGTATTGGATGTTCGATAAGTTGTGTAATACCAGTCAACATTGGTATAAGATTTGTATCTGCATTAACTGTTGAATAACTAATTAACAAAAAAAATAACTAAGATTAATAAATAAATAAATAAATAAAATAATTTACTTATTTTGTTGAAGTATAACATAATCCCACCATTCAATATCAGGAACATCAAGTTCAGACTAAAAAAAAATTTGTTTTTTTTTAATATTAAATCTAAATAATAAAAAATTTTTTATTTCTACATACGAAAAATTTTTTTGGTTGAATTATTGTAACTTTATTTTCTACTGCAATACCAGTTTTTTTTGCTATTTGAGAGATTTCTTGTTGTAATTTTTCCAATTTAGCTTTTGCTCGTTGACGATTGGCTATTTCTTCATATTTACCTTTTTTATTAAATGAAAAATTTTGACGAGGATTACGTACTGCTGGATGAGTACTAAAATAAAATAAAATTTTTGATTTTTTCAAAAAAAATTTTTTATTTTACCCAATTCGAGCATCAAAATGTACTGCCGATGCATCAAGACCAGGATGTTCAATAACGACTTCCTTTGCTGCTTTTAGTTTTGGATGTTCTTGTTTAATAACATCTTTTTTTTGTACTCGAAGATTTGCTTTTAATGTTGGTGTTCGACTTGGAATTTGAAGAACTTCACCTGTATGCGAATCTATTGTACGACCTTCTTTATCAATAGTTACATGTACAGGTCGATCACGATCTTCAACTGGAGGATTTTGAAAAATTTGTCCTAGAAAAAAAAAATGTTTTTAATAAAATCAAAACAAAAAAATAACTTTTGTGAAATTTTACCCATTTGATTAGCAATTCGTCCTTTAAGTTCAGCTAAACGTTGTTGTGCATTCATAGATACTGCTGGTGCCTAAAATTTAAAAAATTCACAAAAAAAATAAATGATATATAAACTAAATTTATATACATACAGTAAAATTTAATTTTTGTTGTCGAGCTTGTATTTGTTTTTGTGCATCTAACATAATATCACGAACCTAAGAAAATAATTAAAATCTAATTTTATAAAGAAAAAATATTATTTACTAACCGCAGCAGGACCCATAGGTTCTTGTTTTGGTGTTACCAGTTTAGACATTTTATTGTGCTTTATTGTAAGGTTAACAAATGAATGCAATCTATTTCTTCATTTCATTACTTACGAAATGGATATAATCTAATAACCAATCAGAAAAAAAACTAATAACTGACATCTTCTGAAGTAATAGATGGTGGTATCAACAAGTATTCACTATTCTTTTTATTTAATATATATCAGTGATAATCGCGGTCATTGTACGATTCGTGAAAAAAATATCGATAAAAATAAATTTACTAATAGGAAAAAACTAAGTGTTGTATTTGATAGAGCTATGTCGAACTCATATGAAAATACTATTTTCCCTACACTTCTCTGTAATATGGTGAAGATTCACAATATACCCAGCTAAAATACCATTCTACATACGACGTGAGAGTCATTTTTTTAAAACTTGTAACGCTTGTTGCCCGTAATTTTTCATTCATAAAGCTTCGTTTATAGCTAAAACTAAAGACATACTCTGAAAGCTCTGGGTGAGTTCTGCAACTCCAGCTAGAAAATAATTTTTAAAAAATGGTTTTCTCCTGACAGATGCCATTAAAAAGCAAGTATTTGATATTGTTGTTATGATTTCTCGAGAACTAAAACGGATGCAAACCTGATTTTTTAGAAGTGAATGAACATCCTTAGACCATTAAAACAAAATAAAAAGTTACGAAAATCGATCCAGCCGAACTAGACTTGTGAGCACTTTTCTTTTCAGTATCCAACCGCATAATGGACACGCTCTTCATCCATATATGAAAATAATTATAAAGACAAAAAACTATCATTTAATAAGATAATAGTTATGATTGTATATTTTGATTACTCTCTAATTTATTTATAACATTGAATGATGTGAAAATTTTATTGTTAAATGATAACAACAGACATTCCATCGGACGGCATACTTCTTTTTCCTTTAGGTAATTAAACAAAAGAACAAAAGTAAAATAATCATCTATGATCATTTTACATTTTTTCACTTAAATAGAAGAATACAAATAAAAAGCAAAAAAAATTTTCTTATGAAACAAACAAATCGTATCGAACCAATTAATATCAATAATAATGAATTAACATATACTAAAATGATTACTACAACACAAATGGATATTATGCGACGAATTGAAATAATACCAATAGTAATATAATCTATTTTTTTAAATTAACAAAGACAACAGAATAATTTTATTTATTTATGTATATAGAATAAAGTAGTTACTCAGTCACATTCTGATTTTAATCATGTAAGTTTGTATTATATTGCAATATCTATGATAATTAACCCTTTGAGAGAACAATATGAAAGTGTATATAATGTATTAGAAAAATGAAAAATTTCTTCTAACAATAAAAAACTATTCATTTATTAAAATTCTTTAGAGAAATTTATATGTAAAACATTCACGAAAAACATTATGGTCTATTGCTTGTTTATTTATTACTGTTGGAATTTTTGCTCTTTCAACTGTGATTACTAGTTTAATAATTACCTTTAAAAGTTAGTCATTATTTATTTATTATTCAATTAAAATAATTTTGTAATTTCTAGAAACAGATCTTATCACAGAAAATAATCTTGAAAGTAAAGAAATATTTTATAATTAATCTTGAAAAAAATTTCTTTTTTTTTCTTTAATAAGGATATGATTTGAGTAATTTATATTATGGTATAAATCATGTGGATATTCCTCCGAATACTTATCTATCAAATATTAATAAAAAATTAATTGAAAAATATGTTTGTAAATTTTTATTAGTCTTTTCATCTAATTTTGATATATATATGATATTTTAGTTTTCTAATCAATTTATCAATCAATCGGGTTATCACAATTTATCTATTGATAATATTTTTGTACAAAATCGATCAGATTTAAACAGAGAAAAACAAAGGTACAGCTGTTTTTTTCATACATATATATGAGTGCCTAATCTTGGATTGATTAATTACAATACGTTCAACCTGAGATTCATCTGGATCAGTATTACATTAATAGAATAGATTAAAGAGAAAAAACTTCTCCATATTTAAACTGAAAAAAAAACCAAAAACTATTAGGACTTACATTTTGGTTTATGATAGTGTATAACAAATTTCAATTGTATTATTTATCTTCATCAATATCTTAAAAGAAGATCAAACTTCTATGAATAATCATAAGTCGAAAGGATAGATCTCAATGGAATTAATTCTCATTAAATTTTCAATATCTCGTTAAGATCTTGTCACAGACTAAAAATCTGAATTAATCAGTTTAAATATAGAGAAATCTATTTCATTAATTTAACACTGATTTCGACAAATCTGAAAATGGATGCTGATATATATACAATAATTTTCATATTCATTTTTAGAAATACATCATGTTCAATTATATTCATTATTCAAAATATTCAAATTTATTTCGAACAATGTTTAACTTGTACAAATAAACGTAATTATATTTTACACCATTTTCTTTTTAATAAAACTGCTTTTCAACAATCATTTTATTTATTATTAAATAATTATACTATATTTACACGCATTTGTTCAACACCAAATATATCTCATATGAGTAAAAATCATTCTTCTTCTTTTATAATTATATATTTCAATATTTTATGTTTAATATTTAATTAGTTATACCAATACGATTAAATATATCATATCCACAAAAAATTAATATTAATACTTTAACAACTACAAATATTTTACCTTTGATTACATCAACATTTATTGATTTTAGTAGTACTATTGTTTCAACAATTTCATTTGAAACTACTACTATGAATAACTTAAAAGCATCGATAGATTTTACAACAGAATTCGATTTATATCAAACAACCGAAACATTTACAGTTTCTTCAATCGAAAGTCAAACAACTAGTTATATTGAAGAAATGATTCAATCATCAGTTAAATCAAATATTACAACTAAAACTTTTTTTCAAAAACCAAATCCAGATATGTTTCAATTTTTACCATTCAGACCACCTGTAACGATTTTTCCTCGCCGAAATACTTCTTCTCGTTACAATAATTTATTTACTTCGATAAAAACCAATGTTAATCTACCAACAACTACTACGAAGCGGCGTAAAAATATTTGATAATAAAATCAATGAACTTTTATACAATGTTTTCTTCAGAAAATAACACTCGAAAGTTTGTATAACATGTCAATAGAGCATTAATGAACTAAAACTATATATATATAATTCATAGATTAGATTAAGTTCAATATATACTCACATGTTGAATAGTTAACATTCAAATGATCATCATTAATTCAACTAAATAATATCAACAAAGGCAATTAATTATATGTTGATGTACTCGCATCTTTCCCTATCATATCGAAATTGACATAGTAGAAAATATTTTCAATTGTTGAACACTATTTAATCTTATATTTTGATTATATACAACACTTGATGAAACTAATCAAATTTTAGAAGATTGCATATTTATGACTTGTCAAAATGAACATTAGTCGAACATCTTATAAACAGAATCGTGTTCCGATTATTAGATCAGACAAATGAATAGCTCTTGAAATTTTAGGTACAGGGTAAGTTCTGGACTACAGATATATCTGGTATAATTAGGATATAAGAATGTAAATCAAGGGAAACATGAAATTCTATATCCAAGATTTTAGATTAATATCATTTACAAAAAACTGTAGATCCTAACGAGCAAGAAGAATCGTGACTGAATTCGACTAGTTCTAGTCGAGTAGAATTCCTGAGCATCGACATAAAAAAAAATCTGTTCAATGCCAACGACTTTGCATTCTTGTTTATCGATCATCACAAATATAATCATCGTATTGCATAAATCTTCTATTTTATAAGCTACACAATTTACTCGAGTTTTCTCAAAAGTTAAATCAACAAAATTTTGCGAATTCTAGTAATTCGTTTTTCGTTATACAAGGCTGCATCTAAAGCTATCCGTTTGAATAGATAGACAAGTGGTAGTTGAAAATAATATCAAACAAACATCGAATAAGTTTGCGATTTGATTTCAGAATATACATAGGATACAAATATAATTTCTATTCTTTTCACTTTCAGCTGCATATATTAATTAAAACATTCCATCAATCTCTTGATTATATCATTCGAAGAAAATATTATTGAGGATAATTGAAGAACCGGATTCTGCTGAATACCTGAAGAAAACATTATCTTGATTCATAATTGTCTACCCTCAAAGATAATTTCAAACCCTTTTTCAATTGAATATAAGCCTCTAACTTAATTCTTTGTGTCGTGTAACAAAAAATCACCTTCAGATTCATATTTTATAGCACATAGACTTTTTGAAAAGTATTTCAAATTATTCGTTAAGGAATCGTAGAGATCATGTTTTTGTCTATGTGTATTTCTACATAAATTCCTGTAACCAGATTTTTATTAAATATTTTTTTTTTGAAATTCTCTTTGTAAAATATATAAATAAAAAAGAAAATCAAATGATTATTATTTATTTTTCTCTCTCTCTCTTTCTCTTTATTAATTTTAATATACATGTTTACAATAGTGTAAATATGGAATAGACAAGTAACAATATATATATATATATATACATTTAATTATGCTCGAGGGCTTTGACAATAGCAAATGATATGAAACATTAGAAAAAAAAGAGTGTTTTGTGTTTAATTTCGCAGGAAATGAAGTGTTTAATTATCGACACGCGTATTGACAAGTACTAAGGACAGTTTTCTTCTCATTATTGATCAATTAAATTTTTTTAACATGGTGTATATATATATGTATACATATATAATAAGAAAAAAATTGATAAATATTAAATAATATCATCAATCAATCTTTTTCTCTTTTTTTTTTTCTATGTGTAATTTATATAATTTTACAAATTTTTCTAATTTACTATTTTAATTTAAGTATTCAACTTGAAAAATTTTGTTTATAAGATAATGAAACTTTTTTTTTTTTTACCAATATTAAATTGATTGTTGATGAAGAAGAAAGAAAGAAAAACAAACTTAAGTGCTAAATTGAGTATAATAGATGAATAGAGAACATACAAAAAAAAAAAAAGAATGAACTACTTTTTCAATTAAATAAAAGAAGAAAAAGAAAAAAAAAAAAAGAAGCTTATTACTCGATTTTGTTGTACTTCCGAAAATAATTAATAAAAAAGTTTAGTTTTTCTTATTATTATTCTATATGAAAGATTATAAATATATTAATAAAATTCAATTAATAATTGAATTATATTATTTAAATTAATTTTCAAATTGATCAAATCTTTCTTTTATTAAAAAAAAATAGATTCGTCTATTTTTCCTTTTTTTCATAGAAAAATATAATCATCAAACCGAAAAAAAGTTAATTATAAACTACATATTAGAATAGATTTGATTGTTTCCTATATTTTTTCTCTTCTTTTTTTATAATAATTATAAATAAACTATCGTCTATACTTAATTGAAATAAAAGATAAATAAATTCAAAAATAAGGTTTTTGATTAATCATAATATTAAAAGTTTCTTTTGTTTTTTTGTTAATTTAAACTTAAAAATTACATTGCAAAAATAATTTCTTATTTATTCTTTTTCTTTTTAATATCTTCAACAGCAGTAAAACGTCGCACTGTAATTCATATATTATTCAATACAATCATCATTTTAGATAAATTAGAATGTCGTCAACCAGACAGTAAAATGAATACATACGGAAGCTTGAAGCGATGAAGAAAAAAAAAACCTCCAAGTAAGGTTTCTTTTCTTTTTCTCTTCGCTTACTTTTTTCATGTACAATATGCACGCGTGAAATGATTATATTGGTTTGTTGATTACAACATACGGTCCGTTCTACTCTTAACATGCACCAATGGAATAGCTCGTTGCACTTAATTTTTTTTTCCTCTCTTCTTCCCTCGATAAAAGAAAAAGAGAGAGAGAGAGAGAGAGAGAAAGAGAGAAGGAGAGAAAAAGCGAATATAATTATCATCACTATTACTTTTACTGACGAACATATAACGTTTTCTTTCTCGGTGTGCGCCTTGCGATCAAATCATCCACTACATTTAATAATTGAATAAACGGAGAGAAAATAAAATATCGAATATTTATAATACAATGCGAGGTTTTACAATTGCTTGTATACTTGGAAATAATTCGACTTCATCAATAACAACAACAACAACAACGAATAATTTAAAACGAAAAATCTCTGATGAAAATGAAGATGATGAACATCAATTACATAAACGACAAATAATTGAAGGTAAGAAGACAAGAAAAAAAAAAAAAAAAAAGAAAGAAAGAAAATAATAAATATCCTATTCATTTCAACTATCTTTAATTGTCTTCATTTTGTTCATGTTCTTGTCATTCTAATTGATCACTTCAACTTTTCTTCTATATTTTCTCTATATACACATACATAACCACTCGACACATATATAAGTAGTATGGGACTTAATCGATACAATTGAATTGGGAATCTATTTTTATTGTTCGGAGAAAAAGAAAAGAAGAGAATATGTTGTTAATTTGTTCGTCAATTACCTTATTAACAATAGAAAACGAGAATGAGATCATAAACAAAGAAAAGAAATTAATTAAATGTATATATATGTATATATAATATCTATCAATATATTTTCTTATTTAGCACCTGAAATATCATCACCATTACCAATTGTACATCTTACATCATCTATAAATAATAATGAAAATTGCAATAATAATAATAATAAATTATCAAGTAATGATGAAGAACGTGATTCATCAGGTGAACAACATAGTTCAGATGAACGACCACGAAAAGTACGACGTAGTCGAACAACATTTTCAACATATCAATTACATCAATTAGAACGTTCTTTTGAAAAAACACAATATCCTGATGTATTTACACGTGAAGAACTTGCTATGAGACTTGATTTAAGTGAAGCTCGTGTACAAGTTTGGTAAGTTTTTACGTGATTAAAACTTACTAAATATATAATAAATGAAATATGAGTATAGTAGAATTTATCTTTATATATATATAAATAAATAATTAAACTAAACATAAGAAAAAGAAAAAAAAACCTTTATATCAGATTAAATGAATAAAATAATTAGTATTAATCGAATCTCTTTTTTTCTCTAATAAAAAAAAATAAAAGGTTTCAAAATCGTCGAGCTAAATGGCGTAAACGTGAAAAAGCACTTGGTCGAGAAAGTCCAAGTTTTCTTGTACCACATGATATTGAATCATTTCGTCATCAAATGTCAACATATTTATCTAATGCTTTAACAGCAACTATTGGATCAAATAATCCAAATAATGAACATTCATCACAAGTATTATCATCATCATCAGCACAAGTACCACCACCTGCACATTATCTTCCATTTTTAATGGGTCATATTGATGATAAAATTTTAACACGTTTACCTACAAATCAACATCAAAATTTTAGTTTACTTTATCATCCTCATCATCCAACAAATCCATCATCTGTATCACCATCATCAAATTCTTCATCATCAGAATCATATTTAACAAATCAAATTGATAGATTTGATCATCATAGACGTATTAAATTAGAAATTCAAGATACAACTGCATAGAAATTTTTCATTTGTTTTTTTTTTTTTTTCTTTTGCTTTCTTTTACAGTGCTTGTACAGTTTGTTTTGTTTTGTATTCATGTCTTATTTTTTAAATATGACAAAATGAATTTAACTAATGTGTAAAACAAATTCATTCTTTTAGAAAGAAAACTTATAATTTAGTAACATAAATCGGATTGTTTTACGATTGGTTGAATCTTATGAACATGATCATATAGACATAAATAAATTTTTCTCCCTTGTGGCAAATAAATCGATTGGTTCATTTTCTTTCTTTTCTTTTTATCCTAAAGAATAAAAGAATTAGTTTAATTCATTAGAATATTTCGTGACTTTATCTTACACTTATATGTCTATAATGATCAATATGGAAAATTAGACGATAGATAAACGGAAATGTAAGAAAGAAGACTAAAGTAGTAATTTGACGAGAATGAACGGAAATGCATCATCAAAAGAAAGACGTATATATATATATATATATATTTTCATTCTTAAAAGAAAAGAATCGTTTGCATGTTCAACACAACATACACATATATAAAGAAGAAAAAGAGTCTCGATCTAATCAAATAATCCTAGCTAATCTGTTGCTGTGAAAAGACCTAATCGTTTTTCCGCTTCATTTATATCTTATTGATAATGAAAAAGAAAGAAAAAATTTAACTATATGTTTGTACGCCAAGGATTTTTATCCTCATCAATCTCACCTGTCGTGTTACTGGAATGAATAGAGCTACTTGAGTTAATTGTGGACGAGTCGTATATATATTTATATACACGTATGTTCTCATTCTCATATACAAGTGGCTCGATAGACTGAAGAGTGTAACGTATATAATTGTTCTATAGTTACATATTCTTATTTCTATGTTCACATACACTTAGATCGATAATACTCATAATTAGATTCGAGGTTGTTATAAATATGTGTTGAGTTTCTTTTTCTTTTTTTCTTTCTTTCTTTCTTTTTTTAACTACTCTGCTTTTATAAATAATAGAAAAAGAAAGAAAGAAACAAGTATGTTGTTGATGATGATGTCGGTAACATGCGAAGACTATTAGAAGCAAATAATTATAGTATATATGTGCCTTCTATATATTTAATAACATGCTTGTTTGTGAATAATTTAGAAGAAACAATATTAATGTAGACATTCAAGACGACGATAATATTGTCGAATGAAGAAGTAATTTGAAGCTTGATTACATTTTAGGATGACGACAGTTATAGTAGCAAGTGTCTGATGCCCGATGAATTGCTCATATCCGGTTTGCCTTTTATTCTTTAATCATCTCTATCTGCAATTTTTTTTTGTCATCATCATCATATTGATGACAATAAAACTTAAGAAAAAGAAAGTGAATGAACGTCATCATTAGTCGTCTATTGGTTCAATTGCTGATTTCAATTGCAATATCCTGTTGTGGATGCATATCACACAATATTCATTTGCACACTCTCCACATCTCTAATTTTGTTTCATTTCCGTTTTAACTGTTCGCTTTGCTTGTCGAGGTGTATATCCTCATTTATATGTATTCTAATTTAACTACATATTTAAATTTAGATTTTTATATAGAAATTTTTAAAGAAAATAACGGACAAAAGCAAGTGTAATATTAACAACAAGAAGACATGTACCAAAAATTAAACCAAATACAAGACTAGCACGACGTTGAGGATAGAATTTTGGTGAAAAATATTCAATTAAAGATGATAATATATGTTGGCCATCTAATGCATAACATGGTACTGCATTAAAAAATGCAAGTGCAAATGAAAATGCTCCAACATATCTAAAAATAACAAACTTATTTAATAAATTATCAATATGAACAATTAATTTACTGGAAAAATAATGGAATATCTGTAATAAAAATTGTTGAAATAAATTTATATTTAGCTTTATAAGATTGAATACCAACTAAAATATATAAAATAAATATATATCTTTTATAAGAAATTAATTAATTTTTTTTTTGTTTAATAACTTCTTACTTGTTCGATAAATTTCATTAATTGAACCCACAAAAAGTATTAATGGTCCTTGATTATGTTCAATTCTTATTAAACGTGTAATATTATCAGATGAAAATGGATGAACACATAAAGAATCATGGCAATTATTATTAGATAAACATGATGGATATTTAGTAACACTACGTGCTTCCATACATGCACCATTCTATATAAATAAAATTCGAAAAGGAAAAATTAGAAATAATATATAAAATTTACTTGATTTGAATCTTGTTTGGAATGATAGAGAAAACAATAATTTTTTTGAGAAAAATTTTGACAACAATCAAAATTATTTGTTTGATTATATTCTAAAGAAGAAGAAAAAAAGTCGTTGTAAGAAAATTAAATTATCGAAAAAGTTTTTTTTTAATTATTTATTATAGATTAATTTTGATGTATTGTAAAATTGTTTATGCTACTGAGTGCATTCGAAATAAAAAGGAAAAGGGCATTGTATGAAATCTAAAAAAAAGATTCTATACACAATAAAATGACAACATACAATTAAGAGGAGTGACAAAATTTAAGAATTTTGATACATTCTATATATATCAAACAACTTGTAATCGAATACATATCTTCTCATTAAAAGTAAAATTCTGTGTACCTTCAAAAATTTGTATGATCGTATCACAGCTATAGATTTTTGCTAAATTACACTGTAAAAACTCTACAAAGGAGTTGTCTCATAAATGCTTGTCTATATATAAAGATAATAAACACTTTTAAGGTTTATGAAACCAAATAGATAATTAATTAATGCGGTGCGAAGCATTTGCATTCAAGTAGCTCTACGCAAGTTTTTTTCTACTATCTTATTGTCTCAGAGTACACATCAAAAGTTATCATTTTGTGTCGTGATGATCTCGATTGCACTATTTCTTTTTTGATCGCCAATAAGAGATCTCGTCCGACTACAGAAGGTGACAACTAGAATCAAGTTGGTAGGTATTGATAGAATTCTGATAGTGATGAATTTCTTCTCTCAACAACATTCACAGACAGGAAATATCTATATATACAAAGAAGAATTTTTGTCTGTCCGCTTATAACTCAATCCTGGTAAAAGATAGCATCACCACATTTCCCACAATACTTCTCTAGGTCAAGAGGAAGGTTATAGGATGGTTTTCGATTCAAAAGTTTCATCTGAGGGGGTGTTACTCCCGTCTATTGTTGGATTTACTACAGTAAATGCCTTTTTCAAAGAATTTGTGCGTATTATTGTTTTCTCAATAATTCAAAAATGGAAGTATATAAAAACATGCTTTTTGCCATTGGTCACGCGACATTTTAGGATAATCGAAAGAAAATAAGTAGAATGTATAAAATGAAATGCAACTGTATGATTGAAAATATCCACCGAATAGAGAAAGTAAGAAGTGAAACAAAATTCCATTACTCATGACTCGTAATCTATATATATATAAAGAGGTTGTGTCTGTCTGTCCGTTTTTTATGCATTTGGACATCGCACGAGTTAGGGGTGCCAAACTTTTCGTGGCATACTCTTAGGTCTCGAGGAAGATCGAGAGGCGATCAGGATAATTGGCGAGAGGGTTCCACTGAAGTTTTACACAGGTTATGATACATTACTATTTTTCCCAATCTTTCAAAAACTTCGGGGCATTTGCTATCATTGTTAGAATATCGACCTCTTAGTGTCACTTTTTTGCACTGGGTGTTTGTATAAAGTATGGCAATACGCATGAGTCAAGAGAAAGGCAGTCACATGCTCACACTATTTGTTGAATTATCTGATTTAAAAATGAATGTAAGTGTATACACGGCGGGATATATAGTAATAATAGATGAAAAGGTCGTAATTAAGCCTTCTATACATCTTCTGTCGTTTTTTGACATGATAAGTTTCCGGTATGGAGTTTTCCCGAGCAACGCCGGGTACTACCGCTAGTGATTCGATAAATCCGAAAAGAACTTGCTGAGTCCCTGTTTCTTTGGTGATATTTCGTAATCGAGTGAAACTCGAAATAGACTTCTATTTGTGATAGAAGGATGTATACTATGGCAAAAGAGATTACTATTACGCTAGAATAATGAATAATTTTGTGTTATTTGAAAAGAATATATAATCTAATCATCATTCATGAAACTATCAATTTGAACTTTTTTTGTTTTAAGAAAGAACATTCAGTAGAAATAGTAGTATTTGATAAAATGTGAGTAAAGATATTAGAGATTGAAGAATGTGATTTGATTGATGATCTCTTAATCTATCATGATCAATTATTGATATTTCTTATCAAAATTTACTAAAACTTATTTTTCTTGAAAGAGATTTCTTCTAATCTAAAACATAGGAATAGAAAAATGTTGAGAAATCATTTGATATAATCAGAATCTTGAGTTTTGACTATCTTTTGCTATGTTTTGTCACGTACTGATATTTTTACAACATATCTCATTTCCCATCAAACAAAAACTCAAATGGATAGTTTTAATCAATGATCGATAAATATTATTTCTTCTTCCTACGACTATTATACGTAATTTTTGCTAGTCGATTTATACTACCTTATTACAATGACTAGTACTTATATTCAAAAGGAAAGATTGAAATCCTTAATTTAAGTGAATTTCAAAATTTATTCATATTAAATATTAAAACATTTCTTAAATACTCGTGTTTCTATTAAATTCCTTCGATGCATATTTAGTTTTTCCCGTTATCTCTTTTGAATTTTACTATTAACACACACTTAAATATAATAAATATCAACTATTAATCATACCAATATGACTTGCAAAACGTTGAATATCTGTTTGTGCTAAACAATAACCACTATTCTGCTGTTTTGAATATTGTTCATTAATTAAATATAAACATTGATACCAATCCTTTGATGTATGTACTATACATCCATCAATTGATTGAATTGTTGAATCTATAGGAAGAAGATCATGAATTGGTGAATTCTAAAAAAAAATTCATAAAATATTCTATATATTCACAAATATTCAATTTACTTTTGGTACACGATAAACTATAGCTGCTTCTGTATAAAAACGTTGAATAATAATTGGATTAATAAGAATATATAATAAAGCGATAAGAACAAGAATTATATTATGAAAAATACCAGCACAATAAATTCTTTAAAATAAATATTTAAGAGAAATTTTTGCAAAAAAAACAGTAAACTTTCATTTTTGATTTACCTTAATTGTCTATATGCTGATATCATTTGTATTTGTTCATAATTTAAATCAACATAAGCACCTGGATATAGAAAAAATAAAAAATAACCATAACCATTTACACGAACTTGTTCACTATTTGAAAAAATAAAAAGCTAGAAAATTTTTATATAAATAATTCTTAAATATCTCACGCTGATGCTGCAATCGCATGTCCTAATTCATGAAATATAGTACATACTAATAAAGCAAGAAAAAAATGTCCTATTTGTTCTAATGGTACATTAACACCTGGAATCTAAATAAATTATTTTTTCTATTAAAAAACAAATCTAAAAAGAAATATTCTACAAACAATTGGTTGAATTAATAATTGATCACGTTCATTTTCTATAGGAAGATTTTTATTCGTTAAATTTTGTGTTTTAATTGATGTACGTTGTTGAAGTTCATAAATATATTTTATTGGTAAAAAAATTAATGTTAAACAAGCACAAATAGCTGTAATCATTGCAATAAATATTCCAATAGTAAACCAAATTTTCCAAAAATATGAATATTTTGTACCAGTTCGATAGGATAGACGATTAAATGATGTTGTATAAAAACTAATCTTACATATTGATATATGACATCCTAATGTACGAAGGAAACGAAGATATGGGCGTTTTGTACTTCGAAAACTCTATAGAAATAAAAGATAAAAAGAAAAATTTTTTGAAAAGTTTTATAATATTATACTAACTAATAAAAAATGATTGACTACGTAAATAATAAACCAAAAACTAATAAGTTGAAGAATAAAACGAATAAACATTATTGAAGATAAATTCAGTTGATTTTTTTAATATTCATAAGCCTAAAATAAAAATTCAGATATTAGATTTCTATATATGTTTTGTTATAAACAGATAATCGATCGAATAATGGAAAAATTAATGGTGTAAGCAAGGAAGATTCTATTTTCGATTAGAGTCAAAATGTGGAACAAAAATATCAATTAAAGAAAATATTTGATTTAACTCAATTTTTACAGCGAAATTTTTTTCCAATTATGCGAGAAAATTGTTTTAAGACGATTTATGTTGGACGTATTCGAGTTGTTTAAAAAATTTTCAGTTCGAACTTTGCGTATAAGGAAAAATCCCAAAATGACAAGTGTCTATAGGCCTTCTTCATAAAGTTTTACTGGAAATTTTAGGACAAAAGAATGTTTTCTTGACGAGATATCAAATTCTCAAAATATCTGTCATATTTGATTAAAAATTCCCGAAAATTTATGTTCTGTTAGGGTTTTCCATAGCTCATTAGAATCTTCCTTATGCATAAAGTTTGAACACAAAAGTTTTTAAACAGTTCGGGTACTTTCCTTATTAGTGTAAAGCTTACATATTATAAGTTAGAAAAATCATGCTCGGTTTTGAAAATAACAAAAGGGTTCACTGCTTTTTTCAAAACTATACCCATCAGTCAACCGTCTAGATATATGATTGATATACAGAACATTTATATAAAAAGTAAGATGAAATTTCTGACTCACTCTTTATGTCCACACTTTTGGTGATGTCATAGCCCAATAAGTCTCTTCATTTAAAACCAACAAAAAATTCTTTTTTACAATAGAGGAAAAAGTTGAGCCTCCATCTGTTGACGCCATTATTTTCAAATGATGTTATATTTCAACATACAAAGAATAATTTAATATATTTTAAAAACATTTCTCATTAAGTTCTATGATAGAGATTCGTCATCGACCATTTTTTTTCTTTCTGCACATGTATGTTCATATTCATAGAGCTTGTTGAAAAATGTTTTCAAAAACTTTTTGCTGGGGATTTGGGGATACTTCTCCGTGAAAACTACATCATTAGATTCAGTTTTTCACACTCTTTCGAATGGTGTAGTTTTTATTAGTAGAACACGAAATATATAATTTCGATTCAGTTGATATGTGTTTTTAGTAGTATCTCATATTTAATTAATTAATAGGATAAAATAAACTCAAAATATTAGGTTAAATTTTGTGTTAAATTTTTTTACTAGGTACACAAATATTTTGTCTTACATAAAGAATTTTTTTACCTTTGATGCACCTTCAAAATAATAATTTTTACAAATGATTCTTTCATATGAAATCTTTTTCTCTTCTTTCCTTTTATTGGTAAAATAAAATATGACTCAATCATATGAGTCACTTAACTTACTGATATACGTGACATATTTGTAAGAATATGTTAATTTTTTTAAATTTGAACAGAATTTTTGATAAAAATACATTTGTTATTGTTACAGTTTGAATTAATTAATTGTAAATACATATTTTTTTGTTGTGTATAATTAAAAATATATAATCATATTTTCTGAAGAAATTATTTAATAGATTAAATAATAATGAGAAATATATTTATGAAAAATGAAAAAAAAAACAAGTATTGTATTATACAAAATAAGAGAATAAAAAAAACGACCGGTTTTATATTTAAAAAGTATTGCAAAAGAAAGAAAAAGAAAAGAAGACGAAGAAAGACTATTATTTTTGTTATTGTATGGATGGATCATGATGATATTTATAAACTGATGATGAATTTTTTGTATTTGATTGTTCGAGATTTTTAAATATTGGAGATACTTGCGGTGAAGGTGAACGACGAGAAAAAAATAATTCATCATCTTGTTTTGGAGGAACTGATGATGCAACAGTACCTTTAACATGAGGAACTGGTGGAGTAGATGTATAAACAGATACACATAATGGAGCAGTGCGTACAATTGCAGGTGAATATTGTTGTGGTAAAGTAGATGTAGATGAATTTGATGATATATCAAGATCATTTATTGATTGTGATGAAAGTTCTTCATCACCAGGAAGAAAAACATTATTATTTATAGGTCGTTGTGATGATAATAAATTTTTATTATCATTTAATGTCGATAAATGAGCAGGAATTGAAGTAGAAAAACCGCCTGAAGAATTCAACATTTTTAATTGATCGTTGGATGATGGTCGAAGAAGCTATAATATATTAAATTATATTTAATTTAATTGTAACTTTATTTCATCAATAAGGTTTTTGTTAAATTTCTTACCTCTTGTGATTGATTATTCTTAAGAATTTGACTATTAATAAACATACGTTGATAAGGTGCTTCACTTGATGAATCTGAATCTGATAATCTTGGTGCAGCATTAACATAAGCATTTTCTTGATCATCTTCATACGAAAATGGAAATTGTACTGGTGAACTATTCGTTCGATGATGTCCTTTATTTGATGATGTATTTATTTGACCAACAAAACGATTTGATGGAGATATTATTGAACTATTATGTGTATCAGATAAAATTGAAGCTGATGATGATGAACGTGCATGACGAGCAACAGATGATAAATCAGCACGTTTATCATTCTATACAAAATAAATCTTTTTATTTTTTATTAATAAATTTATTATATTTCTACTTTATCTCTTGATGATTCAGTATCAGAAATACTACTTTGATGTGATATTGATTTATGCCATGATACAATTGATTCTTTATCTGAATCATTTTCACTATCACCAATTGAACCAATACAATCTATTCGTTGTTGTTTACCAGATGATGATGATGTACTTATAATAGGTGTTGATGCTGGTGAACCTTCACGTGAATCAACAAAACCTTTATGAAAACCACCTATTTTTGAATCATCCATATTAAAATTAATAGCTGCTAAACCCATTTTATTCATCCATTTAGCCATTTCATCACGTGTTGAACAAGCAAAATATTCATGATTTTTACTATTTTCATCAGTAATACGAAAACCACTAAATAAATATAAATAAATGTATGTTTTTAGTTTAAATTAACGAGAGAATATTTCAAGATCTCAAAAATATTTCCTTACTATTTTCGTCGTTCTGGTGCTGGTGAGACATTTTTTCCTTCTAGTTTTATTTCAACTTCTTGATTTTTATCCTAGACAAAAAACAAAAAAATTTTTTTTTTTATTAATTTTAAACTTACATCTTTTGATTTAAATACATATAGAGTTCCACCTTTTAAAACACACCAATAAAGACGCCATTGTGCAAATGAAAGTGTTCCTTTTGGTAATGGACGATAAAGAAAACCTTCACAATCACCTTTACCCAAATCTTTACATGAAATTTTTCTATATGATGCTAAAATAAATACAAATTAATAAAAACAATATTAAATATCTAATTTCAAAATCCAATATCATATACAGATAATAAACTTTTTATTTTCTACATATTATTTATATTTAAGCAAACCAAAGTATATGTGCTACGCTAAAAAAATATTTTGATAGTGAGCATTCATCAATAAACTATAATATGAAGATCAAGCTTTTCGTATTAATTCTAATTATGTTATTATTAAATAAAATCTAATTAATTCTCTACAATCAGTTTATTACTTCTTAAATATAGTCGAAAATAATAGCATTTATTAATCAGAAAATAAGCAAATTTTACAGTTTTCTATTTCTATATGACCAGATATTGATCTAGATAGATGTGTATTTATAAATTAATAATATCAACGAAAGAAAATTAAACTAGTAATTTTAAGAACTTTCGAGATTTTGTTTTTCAAATCTTTTTTTCTTTTTAAGAAATTGATACTTCTAAGATATAGCTCAAGCTGATACTACTAGTTCGGCTCGGTATATCCATAAATCTTTCGATTTTTTACTCTGCATAAATGATTTCAAAATAAAATGTCGTCCATTTCTAGCATTTATAAGTGCAATATATAAAACTATGTAAATACTACCTTCTTATTTTAATTTACCGCTTAATAATTACTAGAAAAATGTTTCTCATATCGAAAAAAACTCATAGAATCGAAATTACTTACGTTTACGTTTTGGTCGACGTCGTTCTGTTGTAATAGAATTCTAAAGACAAATAAAATTATTATTATTATTATTATTTACATATTAATTCTCATACTTTTCGATTATCACTATGATTTAATGGTGGTTTATTAGCAACAATCCCATTATTATTAAGTCCAAACATAGAATTAATTTCCATTTTAAGTTCATTTCGAAATCTATGATAAAAAAGTACAGTTTTTTCTTATTATTTTTAAAAACTTACGTCAAAGCTTTTCCACTATCAACAGTCGGTCGTTTAGTTCGTTGTTCAGGTAACTAAAAATAAATAAATATTTAATTAAATAATAAAAACAAATTTATTTTTTACTTTAAAAATATTTGAAATTGATGAACGTGCTGATGATGATTGTATACTACTTTGACTACCACGTTTATCCATTGTTGGTGGTAATGGTGGTGGTGATGTTGGAAGAAATTGATCATCATGTAATGATGTTGATGAATTATTTGAAAATCTTTGTTTATATATAGAATTAATACGTTTTAAATTTACTAATTGTGGTTGATCTTTAGTTGTTTGATCATCTATATCAGGAATAATTGATTTAGGATCTTGACGTGCACGAAATAATGTTGAAAAATAAGATTCAAAACCCTAAAAAGAAAAATTTTTTTAATTAATAAGATTATTTTCCATGACATTTATCTGATAAGAATTTATCTCAAGGTAAAAATCGTCTTTTCTTATATTTGAGAGTATGGTATTAGCCACATCGGCTGTTTTCTCTTTAGTGTACGAATTAGGATATTAATTTTACCGTTTTTCTTGGACTTTTTGGTGTCGTATTTGGTGATGCAGGTACACCACTAGCTGATTGTTGTCGATCGGTACCTATTCCCCACAAAAAACTATATCAAATAATCAATAAAATAAATTTTTATTACGTTTTTCTTTTAAATCTCTTGGATTAGGAGATGTAGGTGATAATATAGCATTAGTAGATACAGATGAATTTGATGATGAAGGTTCAATATGATCAGATATTTGACTTAAATTAGTTATATTATTATTATTATCAGTAATTGATTCAGTTAAATCAGGTAATGATGAATGTTGATCACGTTTTATTTGTGATGAACGTTTACTTTGATAAAGGGCTTCATCATCACTTTCAACATCAATCTCCCTAAATATATATACATATTTATATAAAATTTAATAACAAAAAAAAAAAAAGAAGAAGAACAACATAATAATATGACAACATAAATAATTCTGTCTACCTGTTCTTCTTCTCGAATTCTATATGATTATAATTAATTAAAATTTTATTAGGAAAAAAAATCATATCTTTTAATACCTTTCTTGTTCTAATAATCTTGTTCGATTATCTTCTGTTTGTTTTAATCGTTCTAAAGCACCACGTGTACGTGGACGTCGAGGATTTGGTGCTAAATCAATTAAACGTCTTGTATATATTTCATCATCATTATGTCGAGGCATTTTTTTAACTAATAAACATATTTCATTTATACGTGATGATGAACGAAGTAAATCATTAAAATGTATTGGATCCCAACCAATCTATAAGTAGAACAAAAAAAAAAATTTATATTAAAAATAATCGTCTTAAACATACAACAACTTGATTATTAATTTCAATAATTTCATCTCCAATATTAATTGCACTAAAACCGGATCCCATAAAACCTACTGCCTAAAAGAAATTTTTTATTTTTTATCATAATAAAAATTTCTTTACTTCTGTTTCAATACTTGATATAACATGTGTATAATCAGGCATTGTAGTATATTCAATATTCTAAATAATAAAAACTTCTTTTTTTTACAGAAAAAAAATTTTTGTTTCTCATACCACATCATCTTTAATTGGTCGTCGTAAATTAACTCTTGTTAAATAACAATCTGATGAAAATAATGAATCTTTATTTTGACGAACTAATGATATACCCGTTGTTCGTAATTCATTTATCTTAAAGAGAAAAATATACTGTTTCTATTTTACTATTAGAATTTTATTTCTTTACTTCAAAAATAAGTTTTGTTTTTGGCATATTTATTTGATCAATAAGACGTAAATTACGAATTAAACCACGTATCTGAACAAGTGCTTTGATTATTTTTCGTCTTAATTCAATATATTCAACATTTTCAATAAATGGTAATCTAAAGAATAAATAATTATTATATATATATATTTAGTTTTATTTAACCTTCCAAGCCAATGACAAGTTTCAACAATTGCATTTGATAGATTAGTAATAGATGTATAAAATTCTGGGGAATTTATAACATTACTGTTATCATTTATTGATTCATCATGTTTTTTTAATAGATTATAACATGTTGTAGCAGTACAATGTATACGCATAAATAATAAAGCAAGTGTTTCACTATTTAAACGACTGATCTAAACAGATAATAAAAAATTATAGAATTAAAAAAAAAGTATGTTTTTATTTTTCTATACAAGAGTTAGAAGAAGATCAATTGATTGCATTAAAATAAGTTGTTGATCAAGTTTTTTAATACCCATATGAATAAGATCTTCACGAAGAATTGTTCCTAATACAGCACCATTTACACGATTTTGAAGAAATTTATCACTTATATCTGGTTGAATTCCAGCTAAACCTTTAAAAAAAAATAAGACATTTTAATAGATTATTATTTTTTTTCTATATTTACCAGCTATCCATCTAGCAACTTCATTTGGTTCCCAACGAGATACCATCGTTACTCGTTCTCGAGTTAATTTAATAGATCCGTTATTATAATGTAATGATTGCATTTTTTTGATTATTAGAAATACATTTAATATTTAGTGTTGATATTTACATATTATTTAATAAATAAACAATCTTCCTTTTTATTTAGAGAAAAATATCTAATCGAAAAATAAGCTGTCACTTTACATAATTATGATTGGTAAAACAAAAAAATCAATGAAAACAAAAAAAATAAATCTACAGAGGGCGTTGAATTAGATTAATATATAACTACGTATTCATATATTACGAATTATTACCTTTGAAAGATACATTTTTGATATGAATATGTTGTTTTTAAACTTTTATTGCAATTACTTACCTTTTCTTTTTTGCTTCAAAATGAATTCATTTTGAATAATTATTATTTTTCTCTTCAATCGTAATCCGACCTTTAGACGCTTAAGATTAAAAATATAATCCGTCTTTTTTTTTTTCTTTTTTGAAATATTCTGTCAAAAATATCTTTTTATTTCATAATTAAAAAAAAAAAACTTTTACAAAAATTAAAAAGTAAATAAAGCTCGAATAGTTTCATCTTTAAGCCAACCATCAACAAATTCTGATACACTAATTTTACCTGATTTATCTTCATCCAATTTTTCAATAATTGCATTAGCTGCTGGTGTTGGACCATCATTCATAACATTATTAATATGATTATTTGATAATGTTTTATGATAATTTTCTAAACATTTAAGTATACGTTCAAGTTCAGTTTTTGTAACAAGATTATCACCATTTTTATCAATAATACGAAAGACAAAATCAGCTTTTTCAATAGGTGATTCAGTTTGAAAAAATTTTATACTCATTAAATATTCAAGAAAATCAATATAACCATCATTATTGGTATCAATTGCCGAAAAAATACATTCAGTTAAATATTTTGTATGTTTATGTTTGGTTGGTGGTAAATAATCACCTAATAATTCTTCCATATGTGATTTTTTTAAATGACCATTTTCAGTTACAGAAAAAAATTTCTTATGTTCAGCACGAATTTCATCATTAGTAAAACCAGTTATAGTTCGACAATGAGTGAGAAGTTCATCAGTTAAAATATTATAAATTTTCTTTTGTTTTCTTACGATATTTCCCATTTAAAAATGAAATATTATATGGAATAATACACTATGTTGTAATTCGATGTCAATAAGTGTACACGTTCTTTTATATTGTGCGTAAATATTTTCTTTTTCCTTTCTTTTTTTTTCTTTGTTTTCTTCTTTCTTCCATTAAATCAACCAAGAAATGTTGTTGATTCTGAATTCGATGAAAAAAATACTAATTCTGACTAAGAAAATTAAAAGAAAAATATCATCTTGTAAAATATGACTCATTGATAATAGTATTTGTTTATTAAATAAGATACAGATAATAAATGTAATGTAAAAAATTATTATAATTATAAAAACAAATAGTTTAGATTGAAGCGTAGCAGTTTTTCATTCTTTTTTTTTATCTTATATATACTAAAAATGATATTTTACATTATCAAAACAAAAAATACAACGTTAGTATTTGTAAGTTTTAGTTATTTTATTAAATCAAATATTCAACAAAGAGATTGTTTATTATGCTCGAAAAACTTTTGTCAAATGAATTATACAAAAATAAATCCTAATGCACTTTGAAAAGTTCATTATATTCAATCTTATTTTCACACATATTATTCCTTATCATGCAAGGAATCATTTAAAACCGTTTTATCTGTAATGAAAGATATACAAATTATTTTTCTTTTATATTCTTCATTATATTATGACATGACATCAAAATAGATTTCTTTATTTTTCTTTCTTGAGGGTGATATATCATTCATTCATTTGCCTGGACGACTTCTTCACCGTATAACGTAATTTTATTTCAGATAAAATTATGGAGAAAATAAATTTTCGAAGTCGTTCATTTTTACTTTCACATGTTCAAAGTATACTTGATTTTTATGATAAATCTGTTGATCCTAAAGGTGGTTTCTATCAATTTTATAAAGATGATGGTACTGTTTATGATCCTTATACACGACATTTAGTATCATCGACACGATTTATTTATAATTATGCTATGGCATATATTCATTTTGGTAAAATTGATTATCTTGAACGAACACGTCATGGTCTTAATTATATTCGAAATGTTCATCGTAATCCTAAAACAGGTGGTTATGCATGGGTTATTTATGATGGAAAAATAAGTGATGATACAAATCATTGTTATGGTTTAGCATTTGTTATGTTAGCATATACATGTGCATTACGTGTTGGAATTGAAGAAGCACGTGAATGGCTTCGTGAAACATATGATGTAATGGAAAAATATTTTTGGTTAAAAGAAAAAGGTTTATATGCAAGTGAAGCAACTGGTGATTGGCAATTAAAAGATTATCGTGGACAAAATGATAATATGCATGCATGTGAAGCTATGTTAGCTGCATATGAAGTAACTAATGATACAATTTATTTAGATCGTGCTAAAACTTTAGCTGAAGTAATGACAGCTAGTTCAAAAGAATTACATAATCAAGTATGGGAACATTATAATATGGATTGGACACCAAATTATGAATATAATAAAGGTGTTCGAACAAATATATTTCGTCCATGGGGAATACAAACAGGTCATCAAACTGAATGGGCAAAACTTTTACTTATACTTGATCGACATGATCCAAAAAAATGGCATCTTGAACGTGCTATACATTTATTTGATCGTGCAATGAAATATGGTTGGGATGATATTAATGGTGGATTAATTTATGGTTATGATATTGAAGGAAATTTATATGATGGTGATAAATATTTTTGGGTACAAGCTGAAAGTTTAGCAGCAGCTGCTTTACTTGGTGATATATTAAATGATGAAAAATATTGGCAATGGTATGATAAAATATGGGATTATAGTTGGAAATATTTTGTTGATCATGAATATGGTGCATGGTATAGAATATTAACACCAACAAATGAAAAATATTCAGATGAAAAATCACCAGCAGGAAAAACAGATTATCATACAATGGGTGTTTGTTATGAAATACTTAATGCTATTGATAAAGAATGATTTTAGATTATTTGTTTTCTTTTTAATTTAAAAAAAATATATTGGTAGAACATTAAAGTTCGTTTTTAATTCATAGTTTTTTTCTTCTTTTTGATGAAGTAACTATTTTTTAATTTTCGATTCTTTTGTAGCAAAAAAAATGAACTGGTATCTTAAGAGAAAAACAAAACAGAACGAATAAATTTTGCTTTCTTCGTTACTAATGAATGTTTATATTGATCTCCTCTATTTTTCATAATAACATATTCAACAAAAAAAATTAAACAAAGTTTGTCAATGACATGTAACAATAAAAAAAATAGAATGATGACAGAAAGAAAAATTCGAACACGCAGTCGAAGTTTTATATAATATGGCAATATTTTTGCACTTGCAATACTCCTTTTCTTTTAAAAAAATATTTCAAACGACGTAATAACTTCTATTCAATCAAATATACATAGAAAAACTCAATGTCATTTAATCAGTTTTAGGACATATGTCAATACCTTGTACTCCTTATTCATGATGTTATTCAGTTCGATTCTATTTATAATTTTTTTGTGATAAAAACTATAGGTGTTTTTTACCATAACCTTTTCTATTTGTGAAGCTATTTAATAAATTGCACAACAACGTAAATAAAAAATTACTTTTATTAACTTGATTCCAATAGATTATGATAGATTAAACAAAATTTCAATCAACTAAATAAAAGTGAACTGTTTAAACAAAAAAATTAGAATATTGAATGATCAATTGATCTTCATCATCGTATTAGACAACTGCACAGAGAGCAAGAGTTTGTTCGAGACAGGCTTATAAAGATCAAACTATTTCGTTTGTCTCCGTTAGAGACAACAAAATTAACCTTGATTTGATACATATCCTTGTTTCTATCACAATGGCTTCTGTCTTCATAAATAAGATTATAGTAGCTTTCAAGCAGAAAATAAAATTCTGTTGTCAATGTACATTATTTCCTGTATACACTATATAAAATAAGTAGGTACAAGCATTTGCATCCGATCAATAGTTTTGGTATTCATCACTAGTAATGGCGATTAAAAAAGAGAGTATCGTTTGAGTATGCTACTATTTACGATTGGTCTATTGAATTATGAAACCATCTTTAATCAGATAAGGGTGAATCCGCTGCGTTTCTACCACTTTCGCAAAAAATATTTTTTTTAAATTTAACAGGCTAGTTACATGCAACATTGTTGAGAACGGTCTGAGATAATAGTTAAAAACTTTTTATACTTTAAAAGTATGACGATCCAAGTCAGTTTTTAAGAACATCTTAATGTATGTACTTACATACGAAATAACTCTCATGTATAACACTTTACACCTATCGAGAACATAACCGTAGCTATTGTTTTGACTCATGCATATCAGTAAATATCATTAACGAATTGATTTGAACGACATTTGAATGATCTTTAAAAGTTTAATGCTGATTTTCTAGAAGAAGGCTGCATTAGAATTGAAAAGAAGGAAAATTTGATCAATTCAAGAGATTTGCACATTATTGCTTAGCTTGTTTTGATTATAAGATTATTTTCTTTGTTCCCTAGACTGAAAGGATAGGGTCTAGAAAACGAAATTCACCTGAGTCTATCTGTCCCTCTATCGATAACGCGGTCCAAATACGATGGAAATATGGTACACATGACCATTCGAAGCTATAGTTCGAATATAGTTCAAATAAACATGGAGAAGACTATAATAATCATCTAATCGTTATGATTTAAATCAATCGATCATTGTTTAATTATTTATTTTTATTGGATTGTTGTTCAACGCTACATCAACAATTAGGTGCTTTATCAATAAATTCGAATTTTATAAATGAATGTGAACATCATCATCATCATAAGTTTTTTGCTCTTAAGCAGGTTCTTAGGATAACAGTTATAATTTCCATATTTTTATAGATTTCTTCATTCCTTCCTATCGCTAGCAATCCTTTTCAGGTGCACATATCCATTTTCCTTTGTTAAATCATCGAGCATTTTCATTCTTCTTCTTCCCCTCTTTCTTTCACCATCCACTGTTCCCTCGATCACATCTTTTAGTAAACTATCTCCTCTCAGTACATGGCCTATCCAATTTCTTTTTCTTATTCTTATTTTTTCTAACAGAGTCCTCTCTTCTCCTATTCGTTCCAAAATCTTTACATTGCTCACTCTATCACTCCAGCTTATCTTTAACATTCTTCTCCACATCCACATTTCAAAAGCTTCTAGCTTTTTCCTTTCATACTCCCTTAATGTCCAAGTTTCAGCTCCATACAACAGTACGCTCCAAACAAAACATCTTGCTAATTTCTTCCTTAATTTGAGATCTAATGATCCGCATAGGATCATCCTCATTCTCGTAAAAGCTTCTTTTACAATTCCTATTCTTGCTCTTACATCTTTCTCATATCTCCAATCCTCTGTTAAGAGACTACCTAAATATTTAAAACTGCTAACCTGCTCCATTCGTATACCATCTATATGCAACGCAATGTTTTCATCGATTCTTACGCTCATTACCTTAGTTTTCTTTGCGTTAACTTTCATCCCGTATGCTTTACATGCCTTTTCTAGCCTTTTAATTGATATTTCTAAACTTTCCTGGTCTTCTGCTAATACTGCCATACCATCAGCAAATCTTACACAGGAAACCTTATTTTCACCAATCTTCACACCCTCCATTTTCGCTCCTATTTCTCTTATCATCTCTTCTAGATGAATATTAAATAATATCGGAGATAAGCAACAGCCCTGTATAACTCCTCTACCAAGTTCTGTCCTTTTAGATTCCTTATTACCTATCCTAACTATTACTCTTTGTTCCTTTTACAAGTTTCTGATCAATATTCTTTCTTTCCATTCTATTCCTTTATTTTTTAATATTTCAAGGAGCTTGTCCCAGTTCACCCTGTCAAATGCCTTTTCCAGATCTACAAAGCAAATTGCGAAAGTTTTGTTTCGTTCTGTTAACCTCTCTCCTACTAATCTCATTAGTCCTATTGCATCCCTAGTGCCTCTGCCTTTTCTAAAACCACACTGTTCTTCTTCTAGGTGCATATCTAGCCTACCTCGCAACCTTCGACTTATTACCCTTAATGATACTTTTGCTGCATGTGAAATTAAACTAATTGTTCTGAAATCCTCACATTAACTGACTCCTGCTTTCTTTTCTGTAGGTATTAATAAGATTTCTAAAAATTCGTTGGGCCACAAACCAGTTTCGCAAATTTCTCTACACACATCCATTAGAGCTTTCTTTCCTTCGTCTTTCATACTTTTGAGAAACTCAATGGATATACCATCTACTCCTACCGTTTTCTTACATTTCGTTTCTTTAATAGACATTTCCATTTCATTCTCTAATATTGAAAATCCTATACACTCTCTTTCTACATCGCTTTCATCCTCTATTATACCTTCTCTTAAACATCCCTGATTTGGTTATAATTCTCTTACATATTCTTCCCATCTATTGATTATGTCATCATCTTCTATTAACCTCTTTCCATCTCTTGATTCTACAGATCTTATGTTTCCACTTTTCTGTTTCAACCACACTAGTTCCTTTACTTTTCCATACATCGAATTGTACCTACCACGTTTTTCTACGCCTTCTATTATTTCAGACTCGCTTTCTAGCCATTCTTGCCTTGCCTTTTCTGTCTCCCTCCTTAACTCGTTGTTTAACCTTCTATATTGTACCCTACCCATCTCACTGTTAACATTTTTCTATTTTCTTCTTTCATCCATCTTTTCTATCATTTTTTCACTAATCCATGGTTTCCTAGCTTTCACATTTTCTTTAAATCCTACCACTTCCTTTGCCGACTCAACTATCATACTCTTCAATCTACTCCACTTCTCATCAGCATTCCTGCCTTCGTTCTTACTAGTTTTCTCTAACTTTTTCTCTATACTATTTCCAAAATGTTCTGTAACTATTTTAAGCTTTTCTAAGTCCTATCTTTTCCTTAGAAGGCTCTCTTAACTTGTTTTAACCTCAGCTCCATTTCTACGATAACTAAATTATGATCCGAGCCTATATCTGCCTCAGGATATGCACATGCTTTCTTTATACTATTCCTAAATCTTTCTTGTACCATCACATAATCTATCTGATATCTAGCTCTATCACCTGGAGCCTTCCAAGTATACCTTCTTCTTACATGATTTTTAAACCACGTATTTGTATTCCTAATTTATTTTCTCTACAAAAATTTACCAGCACATCACCTCTATCATTCCTAACTTCATATCCAAATTGACCTACAATCTTTTCCTCCTTTCCTTCTCTTCGTATCAACTCTTCTATTTGTGCATATAGTTCTTTTACCTCTTCATCTGCATGCGCGCTGGTGGGCATATATACTTGGATAATCACTACATCTTTGAGCTCCGCTCTTAATCTTGTCATCATAAGCCTATCGTTAACTAACTCTATACTTCTTACGCAATTTTTCATTCTCTTGCCTAAAACAATTGCTACCCCATTCTGGCCCTTTATTTTACCTGAGAAAATTACCTTAATCTCACCGCTTGTGAACTCACTACAACCTTCATATCTGACTTCACACAACCCAACTACATCTAATTTTTTCTTTCCATCACTCTTTTCAAATTTTCAAGTTTACCTGCCTGTAACACTGTTCTACCATTCCATGTACCAATACTCAGTTTACTTCCTTTGGCTAGGGGATTTCGCTGGATGACAACCTGAAAAGCCCCTATTCTCCTCCTGCCGGGCAAGACACTCATACTAAATTTCTGAGTCCCAACGCCACCTAATGCTATATCATTATCACTACTATCCATATTTGCTGGGAAAATTAGTTAGAGTGGTTTTCCCTTTGCCTGCTCTAACTCTTTGGTCTACGGTCCTTTATTCATTATTCAGAGCAACCCTTTAGGGCTTCCCTCATCCTCTACCCGAGGGACGCGCCTGGTAGGGGGTAGGTCCCCTTGTTTAATCCAGAAGGAACAATTGTTCAAGCTAATGCGAAAAGTGTCGGCCTTGATCTTATGGCGGAGCATCTCTCACAGCATTAACAGAACAATCCCTCCCACTAGATCAGACCAGGAATGTGAACATCAGATTATAATAAATAAAAATCATATTTTTTAATAATGTAACCAAATTTTTTTCGAATACAAACAGCACTTAAATAATATAATTATCAAAACTCGCATTGTTGTTTACAATATCATTGTAGTTCACGATAAAATATAAAAACGTTTTAAATAAAAGACTAGCAGCCAAACGGTTATATACATAACAGTTCATGACACCGAATGTAAAGGGTTTTCGTATTTGAGTAGTATTTTTCTCAGGGTGGGGCATCGATATTGATACGCATGCAAAAAAATGCTTACAGAGACGTATTTTAAACTAAAACAAAGAGTCATATGAAACTATTTAAAGAATATAGTTACTAGATGAACACTATAATCAAGTTATTATGTTACACGCAACCATACATAGTGAATTCCTGTTCCCATCTATGAGCAATTATATAGACATCCCTATTGTGTCAGTCTAGGGCCAAGTGAATCAACGGTCGATGAACGTTACTTGTAAAGCTAATCTGCAACAATTAGAAAGTGGAATCGATAAATTCTATTTCCAGTGGAACAGCCAATGAGGTGTCAAATCAATGATTGAAATTTTACTTCAGTGATAGATAGGCTATAGGATGTTACAAAAACTTTACGGCTCTCTGGTTCGATCTTAAGGTCAAGTGATTTCACTAAATATTTTATAGCAAATTAAAATCCGTGAAAAATTGAAGTTATTGAAATATCTTGCATTATATACTAAAGTATGCTTTGTTTCAGATTTTCTGAGGTTTTGAATACCAAAACCTGATTTTCATGTCAAATAAATCTAATATTTGAAATCAGCATCAAAAGTTGCATTAAGTAACATTTTATTCTATGAAAAAATATTTTCCACCAAAATTCGTTCATATCTATCCTTCAGCTATTTTTTACTCGATTTTGTCTTAAAACCTATCACTGAACGAGTTTTGACAGAAAATATTTTTTCATAGAATACAATGTTACTTAATGCAACTTTTGATGCTGATTTCAAGTATTAGATTTATTTGACATGAAAATCAAGTTTTGGTACTCAAGACCTCAGAAAATCTGAAATAAGACGTACTGCCGTATATAATGCAAGACATTTTAATAACTTCAGTTTTTCACGGACTTAAATTTAGTATAAAATAGTTTGTGAAATTATTTGACCTAAAGATCGAATCAAGAATCATATACAATGATCAACAGGTACCGGGATCTATTTTTTTGGGACTTATTCGGATTTTTTAATAAATCCTCATACATCTTAACATAAATTCCTCATAACTCCTATTGAAGGTGAGGGCGAGTGCGGGGATGGAGGAGGGGGGAAGAGTGAGGGTGCACTGAAATACTAATACAGCTATATAGTCTCAATAAATCCTTAGTAATCAGATAAATCCGAATAAATCTCACAGAAGAAATAAACCCCAGTACGCCCTCGTAATACTCATTTTTTGGACCCAACAGTTAGTACATTTAATACTTGTTATTTTTTTTCTTTGCTTTTTTTATTACTCAAATTGTTGCGCGTATCAACTATGGGATATAAAGTTATTAGGAATGTAAGAAATCAACAAATATAAAAGATTGTTGCTATTGTAGCTATAAAATAAATGAATTTCAAGAGAACGAATGTTTCATAATTTATTTCCTTTTCTATCAATCATAACTAACAATAATATGTGGATCATTGAATTAGAAGGATAGTTTAACACGATTGAATGAATGCGATTTTAATTACTAAAATTTGTTTTATAAATGTTTTCTAAGTATCACTGTTTTTGATCGATTCGAAAATGATTCAAATATTCTTGCTTTCATTCTTATTTTTCTACGTTAAAAGTATTATCACTGAAATATTATAAAAAATAAATTGATTAGGAAATATTCGGTCTTTCATTCTCTCTTAATGTAATAATAACAAAAAAAATCACTATATCAATTACCTTTATTAACAATAATACAATAGAAAAGACTTGTATTCCTTTTAAAAGCTTCAATACAAATGAAATCGTTATTTTCAATTATTTTTCTTAATGTCATCTTTACTTTCATATATTATTTAATCTTCGACAACCAATAGAAAAAAATTCTATATTTTGATATGATCTTCAGTTCAGTTATAGATCATTTCTTGTACATTAGTCTTCAATGATACATCAATTACAAGATCCTGCCCTTCGGCATGGGACGCTATTTCGAAAGTATGATATTTTTCCTACGAACTATTACTAGCTGTAGCTCTGGACAGAACGCCAACTTGAAATAGACTACCTGAGCTTCCCAAGTACACTAATTAATCACACATCAGTCACAAAAATTGTTGTATGTCATGACATAATCAGTATGCTATTATGCGGATGATCCAAAACGTACATCTGTTAGTGACTTGTCCAAGGTCATTTCATGTCTCAATACGTAATGATATCAATGAAGACATAGTTAATAATGAACTATAAATCGTAAAATTATTATTTATTAACTATACTAAATCATATTCTTAAATGATATCTCAGAATTCTAGAATTTACTTCAAATTTTTTTTTCCTTAAGTTCAATTCTATAATTCATTATACAATTTGTTGACTTTTTTCATTTTTCATTGAAAAATCATATCAAACAAACAACAACACTGCAAAATAAAAGACAAAAGAAAAACAAAATAATAATAATAATAATAACAAACAAAAACATATATAAACGGACGGATATGATGTGTAGATTTTTTTTTTGTTGGAAGAAAAACGAAAGCGACAAGAGTAAGGAAAACGCGATCAAACCAACCAAAAAAAAATAATAATAATATTAAAGAAACAAAGCATACACACAGCAAGAGAGATGCAAATTTAAAAAAAAAAAAGAAGAAAAAAAAAACAATTTTCTATTCTAGCTTAATTTCACACAAAGCAAGTGTTCTAAAAAATACATGTGTTATTAATTAAATTTTTCTTTTTTTTGCATATGAACGTTAATTCGTTCTTTATGTGTGCATGTGTATTCAAATAATAATAATAATAATAATAAAGAAATATTTGTTATTATGAAAAGTGATAAAAATCGAGAAAGAGAGAAAGAAAAAATAATAACATATTTTTGCTTTTTAGCAAAAAAAAAAGAAAAACAAAGAAAATGTTTGTGAAATAATTCACTGTTGTTATTGTTGTTGAGATGGTGGATATTCAACATCTGTAGAATGATCTTGATGCATGAGTGCTAAGCGCTCTTGAATTGCTTCTGATTGATGTTGTTTTGTTCGATCAAATGGATAACGTTTACCTTGTGTATCAATAAACATTTGTCCATCAGTACAATCAGCTCGAAGTATCATCGCACTATTATCACTAAATGTAACACGATAAGTTCCTTTTGATAATGGATCAATAGATTTAATTCCTAATAAATTTGTTGGAATTAATCCAGGATTTGTCGTTGTTGTTATTGTTCCACCACTTGCTGTTGAATTTAATGATGTTGATGATGTATAATTATGATTAATATTCGTTGTTGTCATTGGCGGTGGTGGTGGTGGTGGTGGCGGTTGACGATTCGATATAGACAATGAAGATAAATTTTCAGGTATATATAATGGTGAAGATATTTGTTGAGGATGAACAGAAAGTGGACGAGATACGGATGTTTGAGGTGTATAAGTTACTTGATGATGATAACCAGCTGTACGTAATGCTGATGATGATGTTGAATGATGAACATTACTATTAGCAATACTTGCAGATGATGACATTGGAGTTGCAGTTGAAGAATTTTTTGCACCTCGTACATCAGTATCAGATGCAAATATACGTCGAGTAGATGTCATTGATAATGGTGTACCAGCAGATGTTGATGGTGCAATACATAATTCATTTACGGTTGATGATGAACCACCGAATTGTTGAGAAAGTGAACGACCAATTGAACATGCTGAACCTTTTATTATCAAAAAATAAAATAAAATTATTTTTCGAATTTTAAATATAAAAGAAATCATTATATGATATTCGATTAAATTAAATACAATACACCTAAAAGTGGTTATGATTAACATCAAAATTAAGTGGGAGTGGATGTATGACGAATAATTCAAAAATAGCAGCAGTTAATGATCTGCGGTTTTTATCGATTAAACGGAAAGAAATCGAGATATCTTTTTTTCAGTAATGTATAAAACAAAATCCTTCTAAAACTGAACATATTCCCCATTATTTACGCATGTAAATACATAATTCCATTTGTTCAATGTTAGAATATAATAAAAAAAGATCATTTGAATTGTACCTGGAACCATAAATTTGATGTTGTGCTATTAAAATCAAACTTTCATTTAGATAGCAGATTATTTTCATGTATTCTTTTGCATTTTTTTCGAAGATAATTAATTTTAAAAGGATTTCATTTTATACATTATTAGAGAAAAAAAGATATCTTGTCTTCTCCTCTTTCAATTGATGAGAATCATAGACTGTTAACTATTGCTATTCTGAGTTATTCATCTTGCATCCACTAGGAAAGATAATCTTATATGGATGACTAGATATAGTTCTTTTCCATAATTCTACCTGGTCGATTATTATCAGGTTGTTGTGCATGTTTTTTTCCAAATTGTACGGGAAATGTTTGAATAGAAGGAAATTGTCTTTGATTTTCTTCAAGTATTTGATCTTTTGATAAACAAAATGAATAAAACTAAAACAAAAAAAAAACAAAAAAAAACAAAAAATCTTTTTGTTATTTTTTTTATAAATAAATACCGTAATTGCATTATCAAGCATTTGACGTATTTCAGGACTAAAATGTTCAACAGCTGATATATTTGGTGTTGCAACACGATCAAAATCTAATAATGATTCAGATTTATCAATATTATTAATAATTTTTATTTTTAATGGATCATCATATTTAAAATTTTCTCGATATATTGAAATTTTTACACCACATAAAAATACAGCTTCAAAATCAACACCTGTTTCCATTAATGAACATTTAGCTTCAGGTGTATAAAGAATTATTTTTGCCATACGTGAACGAACTAACGTAACAAATCTAAACAAACAAAAAAAAATTAATTAATTAATAAAGAATATATAAGATTTCTTTTTTATTTTATTAATATTACTTATGTGCATATTGATATTTTTTCCAATATTCGGAAGGTAATTGATCAAATTCATATTCTTGATAAGCATTTTTATCACGTGGTATTGGTGGTGGATGATCACCTATAGGTGAACCATGACGACTATTTGGTGTATATGTTATTATACGTAAACCATCATTTGATACACGAAATACATCAACAATACGTCGTTTTGTACCTTTTGTTCTCATTGTTTCAAGTACAACTTCACCATTATCCATAATACTCATCTAATTTATTGAGAAAAAAACAATGATATAAAAACTTTTTTTTTTTGTATTAACTTACAATAAATGATTTTGTTGCTTGACGAAGTGTTTTTAATCTTTGAGTATTTAATGGTTGAAGTTTTTCACGTATTTGTTCTGTATTTGTATCAAAATTTGATGTTGATAATTGTTGTTGATGTTGTAATATACGTTGTATTGTATTTGATGATGATAATGATGATAAACCATGACGTACTAATGTTGATGGATAATTATTTGGCATAAAATGATTACTATTAAGAGATGCTTTTGAACTTGATTCAGATTTTGCACTAAAATCACGTGATGATTTTGGATCAGATCGAGCAACACCACTATCACGAGATAAAACAGATGATGTAGCACTATCAGGACGTGGATCATTTCCATTATGTGTACCATTATTAAGCCAATCATTTAGATTTGAATGCATATCAAATGATGGACTACAAAAAAAAAAACGAATTATTTAATTTTTTTTTTAATAAAAAACTTAATATACCTTTGTCGAGCATGAATAGGCTGTTGTTGATGTTGTTGTTGAGCTGGTGTTGAAGTTAAAACAGGATATACAAAAATATCATGTGGAACTTTATTACGTATATTAGTATTCATATAAATTGGTGTAGCATGATGAGATGGAGTAGGAGATGATATTGGATCGGATCTAAAAGAAAAACATGAATAAATTGATAAAAGTAACAAAAATTATAAATAATAATATTAATATATTATCATTATATGAACTTACGAATATTGATGAGCAGCATAATTTCCACTTGTTACTGAAGTACTGTTCAATACAGATCGTTGTCGTCCCATAGATACTCCAAGACCACTATCCACCGATGCATTTGGACCCAACTAAATATATCAAAAATTTATATTTTATTATTTCAATATATATATATATATGTATATTACTGATGATAATTTCTGGTAACTATTAGATTCATTATATGAATGTGATGAACGTGAATATTCTTTTGAAAAAAATGGATGATCACGTATTTCTAAATAATAATGAATTATTTTTATTAATTTATTAATTTAAATATGTAACAAACCCATTATTGTCGGTCGATCTTCTGGTCTTTTTCTTAATGTACTATTAACAAGATCTTGAGCTTCTTCACTAAATGTTACTGGTAATTCATATTTTTCTTGTGTTACTTTACTCAAAGTTCCATGAACAGCTTTAAAACATGAATATTAAATAAAGAGAGAAAAGAATAACCTTAAGTAACATACTATCAGTATCAAATGGTGGACGTCCTGTTAATAGAGTAACAATAAGAATACCTAATGACCATACATCCGTCGCAAAACTATGCGGATTTCGACTTGCTATTTCCCTAAAAAAAAAAAGAAAACTAATGAAGGAAATTACAAAAAGAAAATTCATTTACGGTGATATATAGTTTGGTGTTCCACACATTGTTTCATTTGTTTGTTCACGTGTTAATGGTAATTTTTTTGCTAAACCAAAATCAGCAATTTTCTATATTTATATTATAAAAATGAATTCTTTTTAGATATATATTTTATATAATAACAAAATTTAACTTACAACATCAAATGTATCGGTTAGAAGTAAATTTGAAAGTTTTATATCTCGATGTAATATTCCGTGACTATGCAAATAAACAAGACCATCAACAACTTGTTTTGTAATATTTCGTGCTTAAAAAAAAATATTTTTTTTTTTTTTTTTCTTAAATAAAATATATATTGTCATACTTTCATGTTCACTAAGTGTTTTTTTTTCTTGTAAATAATGTTCAAGATCACCATTAGAACATAATTCAAGTATTAAATAAACATATTTATCATCACAAAAACAATTTAATAATTCAACTATATGAGGATGTTTAACTTGATGATGTATTGTTATTTCAGCACTTAATCTATCAAACATAGATGTTGAACGTGTACTTGGAATTTGATGACGATGATTTTGATATGGTGGAAAATAGTGAATATTCTCTTGTTCAAGTTTTTTTTTATCAATCTATTTTATTAATACATATATATAATAAAATTTTTTTTTTATTTCGTTTTATTTATTTAGTTTACCATTTTACATGCCACAAGAAGATCATCTGATTTCCGACGTGCAGCATGTACTGTTGCAAAACCACCTTTACCAAGTATATGAGATACTTCATAATGCTAAAATTATAGAATTTTTATGCATATTTTCATCTATAGAATTTTCTTCAGGCATTCCAAGGTCATTTTATATATAAATATATCAAGCGGAATTGATTATTAAGTATATAAAATTATATTTAATTGATTTAGATGACTAATTGTATTTATTAATATATATATGTATAAGAAGAATAATTCGAATAGAATTAATATTAAAGGAAGTATTAATTCCGGAATTGTAAGTAACTTTTAAGATAATATTAAAATGTAATTTAATATACTTAATACATTCATTTCTTTTTATAATAATCATAAAAGTAACTATTCTATATTATAATAAACAAACTTTCTTAGTTCGGGAACTGTCATCTGATTGGTCACAGAACGAAACAAGTTCGTATATGTTCATTCATTATGCATATATATATATATATGTCAGCCATCTGTATTATATTTTACATTCAGAAACTTTTTTCTTATATAAATTAAATCATTTTTTTTCTGTACTATTGAAATTGAACTATGGAGGAAAAGGCAAGACTACAGTACTCTCGAAGTACAATGGAAGTCAAGAAAAAAACAAATGATTTAAATCATCTACAAATCAAAACTCATTTTACATCACAAAATCACAGATTGCTAGTTTCTCTCGATGGAAGTGTGGGAACGTAGAGTTGAAGTATAGAGTAACACAGGGAGGTACAGTGGCAGTACGCACTTCAGGTGTTCCACTTTTTTTTCCTTTGAATCCAACTCTTCATGGAGGATTTTAGTATATATACTATTTTTAACATTTGTTTGTTGGTGGTTTCATCTATTCTAATTGAATTTTTCTTATTATTTAATACAGAAAAAAATTTCTAATGTACTACATGTAAGTTTTGAATAATTGATACTCAATAAACCAAATCGTATATATACTTAAACACATATATATAATGTGTAAGAAGAGATGAAATTTTTTTTTTGTTCTCTTTCTACATATATACTAGTTAAAGAAGAAAAGAAATCTCAATTCCTGATAATAATTATTGCTTTATATATACACATGAGTTGACCGTTGAAATA
This sequence comes from Macrotrachela quadricornifera, assembly GCA_022393335.1. NCBI lineage: Eukaryota > Metazoa > Rotifera > Eurotatoria > Philodinida > Philodinidae > Macrotrachela > Macrotrachela quadricornifera. The sequence continues at coordinate 299,015 of JAJEKB010001062.1, read as the reverse complement.
CGATCGTTAAATGAAGTACAAATCATAAAAAAAAAGAGAGAAAGAAGGACTTGTACTACTAGTCTTTTCTTTCTTTTCCTTTTGTTCTCTATTATCGATGTAGTCACGCCAACAACTTAGTTAGCTTGTTCGTGCGTGTTCAATCTTGAACGAAACCATTTCTCATTCACCGAAGAATTTTTACGTCATCTCATCAACTAGTTGCTTCTGTATATGTATATGTATGTATATACAGGAACAGTAAGAAGACCTCGATGTGTAGTTATGAATCGAAAAAAAAAGAAAATTTCGTTTCTTCTCTTAGTGATGGACACTTGAATGGAGTGTAGGTAGAAAGAAAGAGAAAGCAAAAACCGCCACCACCATTACCACTACCACATCATTACGCGTACAAACGCAAATATCTCGAATTTCGTTTACACATATGCTCGCTCCTCGAGCCAAAGTTCACACTTCTTTTGTTTGTCTGAGAGAAAAAGGGATGGTCGTATTGTGAACATAAATTCAGTGAAAGTAAACAGCAAAAGAAAAAAAAAAAAAAAAGAAAAAAATTTTAATAGTAACTTACACTAATTTTTTCGTCATGAGAAAACATGGGCACAATTCCAGCACGCATTCTTTTTTCCTATATTTTATTAATAAATTACACAGGCACAATTTTGCTTGCATATACGTGCATAACCAAGAATAGTTCCATTGATCTATAATCAATAAAAATAAAATTTTTTATTCTAATAGATACCTCTCAATGTCTTCTCTTTTAAGATGTATGAAGTCTAAATCAGACGAAATAAAAACGCGAGTAAAACATTGAGAGAAAGAGAAAGATAGAAAAAAAGAGAAAAATAGGGAATAATAAAAAAAAAGAAAACGAAGAAAATGAGAGAGTTTTTCTCACACAATCAGTGTGTACGAGTTGGTAGTAAAGAATAGTAAGACAAAGAAATACAAAAAAAAAATACCGACAAGAAAAGAAGAAGAAATGATGGATGCGAATATCACCATAACAACAGACTCGATTCATTATTATAATAAATAATTGTTCAAAAAATTATTTAATTTTATTTAACTCAAATGAAATAAATATCAAATTTATTTTAAATTCTATAAATATTTCAATCACATAGATGGCGCTATTAGATAATTTTTTTTTAAATTCAAATTAAATATATTCAAACGCAGCTAGACATTAGACCTTGTCTATTTTTTCCACGCTGCTGGATATCAACGCATCTGTAACAGATTCAATGAAAACTATTTTTTCTTTCGACAATGAAGTCTTTTGTAGAATAGAATTTAATGAGATTCCGTTGAACTGATTTAAGGACATTTTATCAATATTTAACATTATAATTAACATAATAGAAAAAAACATGCTATTTTCTATTCTTTTTAATAAGTTAAAATAAAAAATACATTTAATTGATAATATAAATAGAAATCTTTTTTTGTTTGCTCAAAGCATGACTTTTTCTAATTCCAATAAGATTAAAGTATTAGATATGATTTAATACTTGTTATGTCTAATTACAGAAATTTCTGTCACATATTACTCTATATAATGTCATTTAAAAAGATAAAATAGTTATACAAGAAATATTTTCAAACAAAAGAAACTTTTAATATCAAACATTATCATCATCATCATCGTCATTGTCATTTATGATCGTAAAGATTTGTATATGACGGTTATAAATGATAAAATTAAGTAGTATCACTCTTGGTATATGATTATAAATAATTGATCTAGAGAATCATCAGTCCTTTTTTTTTTCTTTTCTAGTAAACAAATGTTGAATTGGTTAAATTCTATATGGTCATTAATTATCATGTTTCGAGCTCATATCTTATTCTTTTCACATCATCAAATCATAATGTTTCAAATTGCTTATAGGTAAATGACATCATACAATAAAATAAACTTGCTTATATATATATATATATATATATGTATATATATGATTGATGAGTATGATTACATTCTTTGTCATACTGTATGATTATCAATCATGTAATCATAATAAACATGATACAACTTTCTTTTAAAGATATACAAAAATAAAGAACAAAAAACAACGGGTCGATTAATTACGTCAGACTCGACAAATGAATATTGTTAATAATAATAATACTAATAATAATAATAGTAATACAAAAGAATAATAAAGAGAAGAACCACTGTTATATTGCTGTTCTTGTTTTTCTAATTTTTGTTCATTAATATGTTTATTAATATTCCAAATAATCGGTGGTCTTCGATGATAAAATGGTATATGATCTTTCCAATTAATTGTTGTAGTTATTAAAATTGGTTCTTCTAATGTTGATGTTTCTTCTAATTCATCATCACTATATAAATCTTGATCACCATAATCATAATAAGCAGTATTTGTATCATCCATATCAGATATTGTTGTTGTCATTACTTTTGTTGCTGATGTTGATGTTGTTGTTGTGGTTATTGTTGTAGTAATCATTTCATCAGTTGAATCTTCATATGCATAATCTGAATAATCAAATTCATTATCATTTGGATAATCATCGAGATCAGGAGATTTTAATGTATTTGTATAATTATGAATATTTTTATTTAATAATGATTCATTTTTTCTTAGTGAACTTATTGTTGTTGATTTAATATTAAATCCTATATAGAGAAAAAAAAATTCTTATTTTTTTAATTTTTTTTGTTAATTTAACCTGATGTAATTCGATTTATTTTTCCAATAATTTGTGATTTTTCTTTTATTTCTTTTAAAATCCGTTGTAATTTTAAATTTAATGGTTTATCATAATATGTTCGAATAGATGATCTAATTAAATTAAAAAATTTTAAAAAAGAAAAATTCAAACATTTATTTCATACTTTCCATCTTGAGATATTGATGTTCCTGTCCAACATTTTGTACCATTTATTGCTGAAATATCTTTTGATTTACAAATTTCTTCAGGTAATTTCAACCAAAATGATCGATATGTATATAATGTATGATTTATATGAATTAATTTTCTATCTAGTAAAGATAATGATAATATTTTACTATTATCATCATGAAGTTTTTTTTCTATAGGATATGTTTGACGTCGTATACGTATATAACCACATTGATCGATGATCTTTATATATATAAATATATAATCAAGAATAATAAAATATAAATATCATTTATCAATACATACATCTTTGTTTTGTACACCACCCGAATTAAAAAAGGTCATAACACCATCAGATATTGATAGACCAATAGATGATAAAATTTTTTCAATATTATTAAAATAATCAATATTTTCAATAGCATCTTTAAAGAAAAAACTATTTACATAATAATTATAAATAAATATAATATTTACCAAGAAAATTTTGCCATACATTATTAATTAATGTTATATTAACAAGACAACTTTCAATAACATTTATACAATTAGATAAACATGGTAATTCTTTTCGTCCACTACATAAATTACAATATGATAATTGCATATATGAATCAATACAATGATAATCCGTCGTAACACTCTTAAAAAGAAAGGCGAGAAAAGATACATATAATGTGTGAAAATAACACTTTGAAAAAAAATTACATAGGTTTTAGTTTCTTTATATAAATCGAAATACAATATGTTTATTTTAGTTCTTTTAATAGAAATATTAACCATATGTATATAAAATCATAATGACTTTTATCAATGGATTTCTCACGCTTGTCATGTTTATATGAAATCAAATTATAATTAGTTAAGAGTTGTATGATATAGGCAATTCGTTACACCTTTCAAATACAATCTTTATTATTATGATTATATGCTTGAATAAATTTTTATAAATTCTTACCATTGATAAAATTTGTATAAGTTCATTAGTTAATTTAAATAATTCATTTAAATGAATTAATTTTCCTAAATTAATAATTAATTGTTTTTCAAGTAAATTTGGATGATTACCAAATGGATAATTTTTCCATAAACATGATAAATAATTTGTTGATAATGTTGTTTGATTATTATTTAATGTTAATGATATATACAGTATATTACGAAATAATTCATCAATATATTTTTTAATATCATGTTCATATGTACGATATGTTAATTTTAATAGATTATTAAAAAATTTATCAATTGAGAAATAATATGATTGATAAAGTTTATTATAACCACGTTGTAAAACTAAATGTGTTTCATTTCGTGATATTTCAATTAAATTTTTAAATGTATCTAAATAAAATAAGAATTAGAAAAAATATATATATACATATATATATATGTAACAAACTATTTAAATCATTTGTTAAATGAATTAATGGTTCATATAAATTAATTGTATATAATTCAAATAAATAATAAAGTTCAATAATTGTTGTATTTTGTATATGTTCTTCATATATTTGTGGACAACAATGATTATCTATTAAACCTTGACATAAACGAAGATCAGAAAAATTTTTTTTTTCTGGAATATTAATATTAATATTATATTTATTTAATTTATTATTTAATAAATTACATTGTGTTATTTGTTTATACATTAATACATTATTTATTAATAAATAAATAAAAATCAAATAATAATAATAAAACATATTTATATATCAATTGTTAGATTTTGTCGATGATCGCGTTTGCCGTTAAGAACAATAATTTGTCTTCTCTCTTTTCTCTTATGATTGTACGTTTATGTTTATTATTGCGAGAAAATGATATTCATTGTCGACGAAGCGTGTACAGTTGCACGACCGGACGAACAAGCTGGTGGTCTCATTCTATATTATGTATTATACAACGTGCACTGCTGCCAATGCTTCGTCTTTTTTTTTTTTCTTTAAGAAAAAGAAAAGAACGCAACACTTCTCTCACTCTCTATCTCTCTTATTTGCCTTTTCTTTTCGCTCTACTGTTAGATCAATTATCGAAACAAATGTTTTATGTTTAGACAAATTATATGAATACAAAGAAATATGTATATATATTTCATTCATAAGAAAGTTCATATCATGTATTATCTTATCATAAAAGCATGTCAATGGTTTATATTACTCATTGGAGTTTCATCTATAAGATTCATAATATATATTATATTACCAATAGTTCAACAGTTATATGTATAGTAAAGTATATATTATATTCGATATTCATTCATTTTTATGAGTAATATATTAAATATATGTTGCTAGATCAAGAACGACTATAAGGTCATGTTAAATACCTATTATATTGTATGACATTGAATGATAGAATTGTATGTATGTATTTAATGGAAATATAACTTTTTCCTTTTTCTAATATCGATAAAAATTCATTGAATTTATTAGATTAAAAGAAAAAATAATAAATCGAAATAGAATTAAAAAAAGTAATTTTATGATTATATTAATATGACTTATGTTCATGGGAAATAAATCATTTCCAATGTTTTATCTGTAGTAGCGGCTATGCTTTTTTCTTTCACTTCGGGAATAAATAATTATTGTGCCTGATGCAATATATACATGTCGGACCCCTTTGGAAAAAAAAAATGATAATTTTCTCTATTAAAAATGATAATACTAACTTGTTCATATCAATATTATTTACATCAATGTCAAAAACTAGTGACGATAGTACATTTATTATCCTATATAAAAAAAACATGAGAACACGTTCTCTTAATGTATAACGATATTTCATCATTGTTGAGCGAGTGTCATAACAATATAATTTTGATAAGGGTTTATCTGCCACATTATAGACGATGATAAGACTAATGTGAATTTCAAAGAGAAATAAGTGAACGAGTATTTCTTTTTGTTTTTGATAAAAATAAGATAGGAAGCTGTGAACGTCATCATTGAAAAGAGAAGATAAAAATACATTGAATTCTATATTATGAAATCAAAAAATGATTGTCTATTAAAAGTGATTCTATCAGTTTTGTTATAGAAAAATTGATCACATATATAGAATAATTTTATACCTTTCAATATATTAATTATTTAATAAATCGACAAATACTATTAATAAAAATTATAATAAATATAAAACATTAATCTTTTACAATTTAAATTTTCACTTTAACTAAAGCTATTGTCACACAAGATGTAAAGTATTGATTTATAATTGCTTTGAAAATTTAATAAAGATATTTAAAACGTTTATAAGCTGCACGTTCTAATTCTTCACGATGATTAGGATGAGCTATTGCAATTAATGCTTTAGCTCGTTGTTGATAATTTTTACCAAATAAATTAGCTACACCATATTCTGTTACAACATAATGAACATGTGAACGAGTTGTTGTTACACCAGCACCTTCATTTAACTAAGCAAAATATATATAAAATAGATTTTATCTTTTCAAAAATTATTAAAATTTACTGTATTAACAATACGTGATATTCCTTTTGATGTTTGTGATGGTAAAACAAGAATTGGTTTACCTTGTTGACTTAATGCTGCACCATACATAAAATCCATTTGTCCTCCAATACCTGAATAATGTACTAAACCTAATGATTCAGCACAAGCTTGTCCAGTTAAATCAATTTGTAAAGCAGAATTAATTCCAACCATTTTAGGATTTTGACAAATTTGTCTTGGATCATTTGTTATTGCAACATCAAATGAAAGTATATCTGGATTATCATCAACAAAATCATAAAGTTTTCTTGTACCTAACATAAATGTACATGTTGTTTTTCCAGGATAAAATGTTTTATAACGATTAGTAATAACACCTTTTTCAATTAATGGTATTATACCATCTGATATCATTTCTGAAGCTATACTTAAATCTTTATGATTTTCAAGACATTTTAATACACAATCTGGAATGGCACCAATACCCATTTGAACTAGATATAGAAAAATTTATTTTTAAATTTTAAGTTTCAGATTTGAACAAATATTTTTTTTATTTAACTCTCACGTCTCTTTGCTAAGCAAGAATTAATTAAGATGTTTTAGAAAAAAATAAAATCATTTATCAAACTTCATGGTCGATCTATCATTAATACTCATGCTATTTGATTATTTGAGTTTTCAATTTACTAAGGTCTAAAATCTTATTACTCTTTATGTGAATAACTAATGAGGGAAATTCGCAAGTGTCAACCGTCGATCAGACTGATATTTTGATTAGAAGTAGAATCTGTTGAAGTTAGATCAATGCCAAAACGATACATGTCCATGACCTTCTTATCAAGGGTTATGATTATTTAAATGAGTTTTCCATCTCGAGCTAGGCATGCATGGAAAAATAGAATTACATAATTTAGACTTAAAATTTTGCTCATAAGTGGTTCTAAAAATTTTAGTTCTTAAAAATGTTTTTTTTTTCTTCTTGAGATATTGAACGGTGGAAGCACTTGATCTTCTGACCTAGTTATCGTATTAGTTTAACATTTAATACTTGAATATTATCCTTTGTATAAGGTTATTATTTACAAATATCTGTTCATACAATTTACTATTGAGTTTTATCTCTTTTTCTTACGTGTGCTTCTATCATCAATTAATTCAGCTACTCTTTTTCCAATTTCTCTATCGATATCATTAATTTCTTGTGTATAATCTAGTTCAATTAATGGTTCATCATATTCAATATAAGCATCGATTTGATTCATATGTATAAATGAATCACCATGTACACGTGGCATATATCGATTAATTTGTGCAATAATTTTTTTTGCATTATTTATAGCAGATCTTGTTACTTCAACTGAAATACCAATTGAACAATATCCATGTTTATCTGGTGGTGATACTTGTATAATAGCAGCATCAATTGGAAGAATATTTTCATTAAAAAGACGAGGCATTTCACTAAGTAATATTGGAATATATGATGCTGTACCATTAGCAATACATGGTCGAACAAATGATGATGCAAAAAGACTATTGAGAAAAAAACTATCTTTTAATTTTGGATCTGTATATGTATTATCAAGTGGTAAAACACCCATAATTTCAACACGTTTCAATTCACTTGCTCGATTAGCTAATAAACGATTAAGATATTGTGGTGTACCACCACAACCTATAAATAAATAAAAAAGAAATCAAAGATTATTGATTATTATATCTATTTTGAATATTTATTTTTAACTTACCATGAACAAAAACTCGTGAACCAGATTTAATAAATGATAAACCTTTATCAATGAGTGTTCGTGCCATGTTTTTAATTATTTATTGCTTTGAAAAAATATATAATATTTTTTTTTCTCTTGCCAATGCCTATATATACTAAAGAAAAAAAAAACTGACATTTTTTATTATATTGATAGCCGTATATATATACGAAATATTTGTCTATCAAATCACACGTGTCTTATCGGATAAAAACTATTGTGTTTGTGAAACGGTAAATTTTTCTTTCCTTTTTGTTTTTTATTGACTTAATCATACACACTTTGTGGTGATATTCGATAACGGTAATCATATTTTTTGCGTAGATTGTCATGGATAAATAAATATCAGTAATACAGAATTAATATAAATTTATATTATTTTCATAAAGAAAATAATCATATGTTTGTAAAGTAATTTGTATGACGAATCAAAGGTATAGTTCTACCGTTATCCTTTTTTAATATTAGAATTTTATTTGAATGATACAAAAAAAACTTGAATGTTTCCTTTCTCAATATATTTGGTTATAGATTTATAGGAAAAAGACTTATTAAGATATCTTACTTTGAAAATCTTCATTAGTATAAGATATTCAGCTATATTTCCACATATAAACAGTACTGATACTAAGAAAAAAATGAATACATGTTCAAATCTCGTGGAGTAAAATGACGAAAGAATAATCAAAATTAAAATAAAATAGGAGAATAGAAAAAGAAATAAATATAAATTCTGACCGACTGTAATAATTATTTCTATTAAAGTTATAGTATTTATTCTAACATTAGATACACATTTTCTTTTATTCTATATCTACCACATGAACTATTTATTTTTTTTTTTGTTAAGATAATAGAAATTATCTTGATTCATTTCTGATTAGAAAAACTTACTCCTAATTTTCAAAGAAATATCACAAACACAATAGTCCAAGCAGACCGAAAGTAAACCATGATACGTATACATTTGATTTGAGTTTTCTTTTTTATTTAAATTCAATATTCTTCTTATCTATAATGGTGATATGGATATTTACCTTTTAATCTACAGATAAATTTATATATATATAAGAATGCTGTGAACAGATAACCGATATTTAATGGTTATGTCATGTCGTCCTGTTATCTATATATGAAGGTTTATTTCTAATACTTTTGCGAATATTATAAAAATTAAAAGTTATTAGTACACAAATTTAATGTGTTAAGATTGAAAAAAAGCACTTGTAAAATTTATTTTTCATTTTCTATTCAATTAAATTATACCTGATGAAAAATGATAGAATATTAGATTGTAGAGCATATCATAATTAACTAATATATATTGACCTTTTCTTTTTTCTAAGTACTGTTCAACCGAAAACAGAAGTCTATCAATATAAGTAACAACATTTCATAATGGAAGAATTGACATGATCTATTTGATAACGATACAATCTTTATTAATCTTATGTTTATAATATTATACAGCTATTGCGTATCTATATCACCTTGTATAGTATAGCTTTATACATAATTTTTTGAATAGTAATTGTGGTTTCTGTGGTATGAATATCAATTTTCGATTTGTGTTTTTTTAGAACATTTTTCATGTCTGTATTGTAGTCATTATTGATATTTATCACAAAATTAATTATTAGAAAGTATATGAAAAAATTTTCTAATGGATTCAAGCCGACAGTAAGTCTTTGATATATAATAGATTAAGCAGATTAATATAAAATAACTAATCCACTAACATTTTCCAAAACAACATAGACTCTACAGAGTCATACTGAGGACTAGAATTTTTTTATATAGAATTCAATAATTAGTTCATCACAGTATCTATTTATTTTTTTTTATCAAAACAGATAGTTACATATAAAATCATAAAGAAAAAGACGTGTTCTACTCTTTACTCTTGTGTCTATGATAAGATGATGGTGATATTTCATATCGTGTTGATAACATTCTACTATTCGAATCAGGAATAGTAGCAAAATATGAATTCGAATGCAACCATGGATGAGTTGGTATTACTGATGAACAGTATGGTGAAGTTGGTGTCATTTTATTATATAGATCTATTTAACAAAACAATTGACTAAATTAATATAATATTCAAAATTACTAAAACATACTTGTCTGAAATCCATATGCTGATTGATTTGGATCATATGTATAATAAGGATTAGTAGATATAAAATCCTTATGATCTATTCCAATCATCACTACAGATAACAAAAATGAATGAATTTATTTTAAATAAAACGAGTTTTTTTATGTATATTCTTCACTCTAAATCAATATTTCATACATGCAAAAAACAAACAAATCGTGTATATAACTCAACCTTTTTTTGTAATCGCTATAAATCTCATAATTATTTAATTAATAAATTTAACAAAAAAAATAAAAATAAAATTTTATTTACCAGCTCGATTTGATTGATCAATCATCGGTTGTATAATACGTCTTCGAGCATTAATAAACCTTTTAATTATCAGAAACAAAACATAAAAGAAATCAAGTAATAGAAAAAAAAAACAGCTGCATATTTTCATCTATTAAGAATCCGTCAAACAGACAAAACCTATCAACGCTATATTTACAACAAAAGAAAAATGATTGATGAGCCCAAATATTATCTACTAATATTCATCCTCCACATGTATTTTCCTTGAACAAAAAGAATAAATCTAATGATCATAGAGTTATATATTGAATACAGCTGCAAATTTCTCATAGCATTAACATTTTAAGGGTAAATACTTTCTATTGATTTTTTATTTTTTGACAATTTAATTATAGGTTCACATTTCGAACTCTTATTATGACACATCTTTTTAAATTGAAATATGTCACGCGATGAACGTACCAATTATTGACTTGTAATATATTAAGATTTGTTTCTTTTGCTAAAAGTTTTTTTTCTTCTTCAGATGGATATGGATGCTAAAAAAGATATAATGAAAAAGAATATATTTCAAAAAAAAAAAGAAATGAATAATTTACATTTATATGTTGAAATAACCAAGTACGCATTATTGATGTTGCAGATTTAGGAAATATTCCTCGTTTTTTTTGACGATGTTGAGATATATCATCATTTTCTTCATATATATCATTTTCAAAATTATCATTTATTTCATTGGTTATTGGTGATGAAAAAGGAATATATTGTACATCATCACTTTCTTCATCAGATTTTAAATTATCTATAATAATATTCCTAAACGAAAGAAAATTAAATATATATATATTTAATATTTTATTTATTTACATTGACATTTTTTCTTTTAATAGATTAATATATTTATGACAAAAATTTTCACATAATTCATGAACTTTTTCAATTTCAAGTAAATGAATTCGTAAAATTTCTATTGCTTGTATAATCTAAAAATTTTAATTAAATTTTTTTTCTAATATAAAATTTTTCTTACAAAATTATCTATTTCAGGATTTGATATATAACATTCTAATTGTTCTTTATTGAACTAAAAAAAAAACAAAAGAAACAAATAGAAAAAAGAAATCCAATTGAAAATACTTGTTTTGAAAATTCAATAATATCTTCATTTAATAATTTAAATGAATTCGAAGAATTTGTTGCTAATTCACATTTATAAACAATTTTTTCTAATAATGGAAAAAATGGATGGCTAAAAGAACAAAACGAAAAATAAAAATTATTGATTTTTATTATTTTATTTTACTTGTATATAAGATTTTTATTATTATTCATTTAATTATAATGACCAAGAATTTATTTCTATGTCAATCAAAAGAAGAAATATTGGTTGCTCTTTAGAGTTATACTCGTTAATGATTGGAAGAAAAAAAAAATTTTTTTTTCGTCTTCCTGCTGTGTATCATAATCTTGTTGAGATATATTCTTCTGTTTATGAGAAAAGATATATCTTGCTGAGTCAATTTAATTAATTCAATGATATGAAATTGAAAAATTTGAATTTTTATTTTAATTCAAAATAAATTCTTCTTCATTTTTTCTCGCAATAATGAATACGGAATTGTACTAAACGATGTCTTTCGAGATAGGACAAGTTCACTATCAGATGTCTACATTTTTTTGTAAAAACTGCCAAACTTTATAGGTATGATATTTTCAAGAACAAATAAAAGATACACATCCTAATTCGATCGAAGTACTCATAAAAAAATGCTTGAGCTCACTATCTTATTGAATATAAGATATTCTTTCAATTATATATTTTAATGAAATATTTGTTACTATAGAGTTTAATTTAATCATAAAAAAAAGTTTAAGTATGAAATCATATTCATTTATTAATATTCAACGTCAAAATCGTCGTCGTCGTTATTCAATAAATTCTTCTCATATATATCAATCTTTAGCAGGTAGTTCTTCAATTCAACGATCGGAAAAAAATTTTTCTAATCTATTTTTTCCAATAATAAAAACTAATACAGAAAAATATAATATATTAACAAAATTAAATATTGGAATGTTTGGTGCAACATATTTAATACGAGATTCAAATGATGAACAAATGTATATATTAAAACGAATTCAACGTAATTTACCAAAGAAATTTCGTCAATATTTATTTAATGAAAAATATTTATTAAATTTTTTAAAATCAAATTATATTATTTCATTAATATCATCATATATTGATATAAAAAATAATTGTTTTTCTATGAAATATGAATATATTAGTGGAATAACATTATTACATTTAGTGAGAAAATTTCGTTGGTTAGAAGAATCAATTGTTGCATTTTATTGTGCACAAATTGTTTTAGTATTTGAATATTTACATGAATTAAATATAATTTATGTAAATACTTAAGATTAATTTTAAAAAAATTCTCATCGAAGTATTTACAATTTTAAATGTTGAGGAAACCTTTTCACGTGAAATCTCTCTAGTATTATAACCATATATATATACTCCTGAAAAACCTAGAATTCATGTAATGGTGCGGATCTGGTGTTTGCTCTTATTCTCGTCTTCAACACACAGAAGAGTTCATAAGTTATTCGGCACTATTTTAATTGTGAATAACTTTTGATAGAAACAAGACACAGACCTGCAGTTTTTACCATTTAAAAAATTGACGTCTAGACCGTCGATCCATATAATATTTTTTAAGATGAAAGATGTTTTTCTATAGGAATTATTTAATTGACATTCTTTTTGTGTTGTTTTTTTATAAATTCTCACCATAATCTCGTTTCAAATTACGCGGAAATATAGCTCAAGCCACTCATCTTTTGCTATGAAACCATCATCATTTTTCGAAGGTTCGCTTAAAAAAAGTTGACAGAATAATGCATAAAGTGATAATTTTATAGCAAAACATAGACGCCTTGAGCTAGATTTTCGCGGAATTTGTAAGAATAAATGTTATTTGAAACACTCCTATGAAATAACATTTTTTGTCTTAGTGAAGATTATATGGATCGTTCTTTCGAATGATGAAAACCATGGGTCTATATTGTGTTTCCTATTCAAAATTCTTCACAATAAAAGAGTGCCGAGTAACTAATGGGTCGCCCTATATCTCAATACATCCCAGTACCAGCTAGCATGCGCCAATACAAATTGAATTTGTATTGGTACAACTGTGACCAAGATCAGAATTTTTTAATTAATCTTAAGTAATAAAAAAATATTTTATTAGAGAAATCTTAAATTAGAAACTATACTTCTTACTAATAATGGTTATATTAAATTATATGATTTTGCTTATTCAAAATTGTTATCATCACATTCAAGTTATACATATACAATAATTGGTGTACCTGATATAATTCCACCTGAAATGCTTTTAGGTAAACCATATTCATATTCTGTTGATTGGTGGCAATTAGGTGTAGCTATGTTTGAAATGTTAACATCATATACACCATTTTATTCTCTATCAATGTTTAAAACACATAAAAATGTTTTATGTAATTATCAACATAAATTTCCATTACATATTAGTAGTTTAGCAAAATTTACTTGTATGAAATTTTTAGAACCAAAAATAACTAAACGTTTAGGTTGTTCATTAATTGGTATGGATGCAAAAGAAGTTAAACAAAATATATGGTTTAAAAATCATATTAATTGGACAGCTATTATTGAAAGATCTCAACCAGTTCCATATAAAATAAAAAATTTTCATAAAAATTTTCATGAAAATATATCAATGTTGAATACAATTGAATCAAAATGGTTAGATGAATATGATCAAGTTATACAATCTTTAATGAATATTGAATAAATCTTCGAAAGAACTGTAAAGGAATGTTTTTCTTTTTTCAAACATTTTGTCAAAAACACTATTCAATAATTCTTTATTTAATAATAGTGATGCAGAATTGTATAATCTAGGAATGAAGTATACTTGAATGTATTCGTGATGAAGAATAAGGATTTCTTATTTTTTTTATTGCTTTCTGTTTGAGACAAGCAAAAACTAAAGAGCTATTTAATAAATATGTGATTATTAAACAATAGAATATGATTAACTTCATATTTATAAAATAATTTTTACATTTATCATGAACGATTGACAAAAGAAAGACTAATGATAAATATAGAATCGTTATTATAGAAAATAATTTATTCAAAATGATTTTATTTTATAATATCTATTATATTAAATATAGAAGTTTCTAATTTTTGTTGAATGTAAATGATATGTAAGGCTTTATTTTTCGAATAGATGAAATAATACGAAGAAAACATTCAGAGTACATTGTTTCACAATCTTTCTCGAATATTCAAATATTTATTTATGTTATTCAATTAGTAATACTGCATAACATAATTATATAACAATTATTTGACAACATTTTACCTTTTCGTTCTCATGTGTTGATTATTAAACCACCTGAAATAAACACGTGACTTTTATTGTTTGAAAAACTTATATGATTCATTCAGTTCGTAGAGTATTGGCTTTTAGATGTGTTTTTTTCAACCCTTTCTTCATTCATTCTTCCTTTAATATTAATAGTATCAAAACGAAAAAGAATAATGACTAATAGTGTAAATAATTTTTATGAAACAGTATGTCTATTTTTTCAGTCAATTATGCAATAGAATAAAAAGTTTATCAATCATTATCGTTATTTATTTTTATTGTTATATACTCGTCTACCTCGATGACGTGAACTAAAGGCGTGTTTTATCTTTTCTTTGATTAACTTGTCGATGTAAAGGCAACAACGCACAAAGAAAAATGTTTCCTTCTCTCTATTTTCTTTTATGCTTTCGTCTACTATTGACACGTCCTCATTGTATAGGTTCTTCTAGAAACTATGTCTATTCTTCTAGTATATTCGCTGTAAAATAACGAAAGAAAAACAAAGAATAAGAGAAAAATATAGAAAATAAGAGAGAATGTGGACTATATAAAAGAAGAAAGTGATTTGCATTTCATATCGTTTTATTCTTCCATCATCTTTGTCTATGCATGCCTCGTTTTTCTTCTAACATATCTAAACCACAAAATATATAATATTTTTAGATATTTTCTATTTACTTTTATTTAATACAAATTTCAATTAAACATGGGTAATAAATCATCAAGCAAAATTGATCCGTAAATATAATTAATTAATAAATTAATTATCTTGTTATTGTTTTTTTGTTTCTTTTATAGTACAATTCTTACACCAAAAGCTATTCAAATGCTTAAAGCAAACACAAATTTCACTGAAGAACAAATCCGTGAATGGCATGCTGGTTTCTTACGTGATTGGTAAATTAAAAAAAAAAGTTCTTTTTTATGATTATTCTTTTCTTTCGTTTAGTCCAAATGGCAAATTATCAAAAGATCGATTTGTTGCAGTATATGAACAATTTTATCCAGGTGGTAAAGCAAAAGATTTTTGCAAATATGCTTTTGGCACATTTGATCGTGACAATAATGGAACAAGTACAATTTTTATTTGACTTTTTTTTTTAATTTATTTTCTTTATTTTAGTCGATTTCACCGAATTTATGCTTGCTATTGCATTAACACAATCAGGTGATCTTGATGAACGTCTTGCCTTAGCATTTGATATGTATGATTATAACAACACTGGAACAAGTAAATAGAATAAAAATTTTTTTTTACGAAAAAAAAAAATTTTTCTCTTTTCTTTTAGTTGATACTAATGAAATGGCTAAAGTTATATCAGTAAGTATTGAATTTTTATTTTATAAAAATCTAAATAAATTATTTGTTTAATAGGCTATGTACGATCTTATTGGTGAAACTGACCGTAAAGGTAAATAAAAAATGAAAGATAAAATAATCTTTTAATTTAATACATAAATTTTTCTAGGTGATCGTGATCCAAAACATCGTGCTGAAGAAATTATTCGTATTTGTGATGTTACTGGAAACAAAAAATTAACTAAAGAAGAAGTAATATAAAATACATACAAAAAAAAATATATAATTATTTATTTTTAGTTCGTCGCTGGTTGTAAGAATGATCCAGTTATTCGTCGTTTACTTGTTCCAAATGCATAAATTTCAAACAAAGTCAAATAAACATTATGCGCAAATGTCTATTGTGTTGTGCTTCTTGTTGTCTTTTTTTTTCCTTTCTTTTTCTACACCAGTTTATCTGTAGATGCGCATTATGTTTACATCGTGTATATTCACTCTAGCTAAATCAAGCATCTGATTTTTATTTTTTATTCATCATCTGTTAAATAAATGTGAACACAACACAAAAATATTATTTTAAAAAATAATTTATCCTATATATAAATATATGTCAACTGTTAAAAACAAAAGTAACTTCTGAAATGGTATTGTAATTTCCCTAGAGAAAAAAAAACAAACAGTTAATTAATGATTTTCTAGTTATATTTAACATTGTGGTATTATATTATTCAATTTAATATTATAAATCTGTTTAATGAAAGTATATATGAAGCAAAATTTAAGAAATTTTATTCTAAAATATGGATTTGCTTTTGCATATTGATTTAGGTTCTTTTTTTTATATTTATAGAATTATGATTGGTCTACATTAGAATAAATAATGAGAAGAATATATATATTCATATCTTAGATATGACTTGATCAAGTCAGATGTTAATTTGCTAAGTTGAAGAATTATAAAGATCAGTCTGTTGAATTAATTAAACGAAAATTTTTATTAAAAAGATATTGAAAAGCGAAAAGGAAAAATTATTTATATCTTATGTTGTGTTTCATTGACAAGAGTAACCATATGGTTTGTTGTTCCGATTGATTACTGTTTGTTTATTATAGTATGACGCCGAGCAACAGCATAGCAAAAATGAAATTTAACTTTTATTTCTTTATAGATTATTGACAAGATGCATTAAAAAAATACTACATTTTATGTTTTAATTGAAATACAAACTATTTTATAATGAATTATAGGTTCCGAAAATTTATAAATACAACTCATATACCGATAGTAATTACCACTGATTTATAGAACAGAAGAACATCTTTCAATGACGAACATGTCATTTTAGTTATTGGACTTATATGCAACTCTTTGGAGAAATTATTAATATGTATATTATTGGTTATCTTATGCTAAGCGAATATACCTATACATTCTCATTAATTCTATACTATTTAAATAATGAATAGTTCTTCCGTGATATAAAACAAGAATATTATGCATGACACATTACTTTAATCAATAATAATTTCAAATGACATAAGTGAAAAGAAAAAACTTATTCGTACGTGATATAATAAATATTAAAATAGTTAAATATCCATCAAATAAATCAATACTTGTTATATATCAAAAAAATGTCTATGTCAATATGTTAACATCGATCATAATCAATCTTAGATTTTTATTAAAAATGGTATTTACTTATATATGATGGAGAGAAAGGAGATTTTTTTATATATAAAAAAAAGATCATAGTAACTGTTAAATTACCCATGAAACAATTCAATACTCGTCGTACGTTGGAAGAAAACATGATATTGAAATATATCAAGCGTATTTGACAGATGGTTCTATAGTACTAATATTTCATACAAGAGTATTATTGAAATTTATATTAACTTAGATCATAGATTGGGATAATGAATTATTAATTATATAAATAAAATCGTATTATTTCATTGAGTTTATATAAAGTAATCAAATACGATGATAGATCTGAAAAATGTTTATTTATTTTAATATATTTCTTTCTATACAATCAGTATACTGATATCTGCTTTATGTTTCACTTGTCTTTAAGATATTATTAATTATACAGAAAAATCGGGTATATTTTTATATATTGAATGTAAACAGATGTTTTGTGCGCAATATGTAGCATTTCATCGATAAGAATTAGAGCATATGACATGAATTATACAATGTACTCAATTGAGATTAAGTTTTCTTGGATACGTCGTTCAATATGAATATTATTAATAAATAGCTAAATAAAACTACTAAATTAAATGTTTGTCAACGTTTTAATGATATAAAATTGATAAAATAATTTAATAGAAAGTTTTTTATTCGATATTTTCAATGTTTCGATAAATTATTATATTGATTTGAGTTATAATAGATGTGTATGTCATGAATATTATATCTTAATCGATAATGATTTGCATGAACATGCACAAAAGAAATCATTATAATCATATTAGCTATTTATTACCATAAAAAGAAAAAAGAAAGGAGTTATATTTTTGTTATTTGTATGAATTTCTTACCAAAGAACTTTTCCTGAATCATCAATTGTATATATTTTATAAAACAAAAGAAAAAAAAATTGTTCGTTGAAATGTATTTCTTTTCCTTTTAATTAGAAAAGTATATCAAATGGCATGCATTATTGCATTGAATAGTTTTTTTTTCATATAGCAATACTACTTAATTATATGGTGTGTAAAATACATTTACGTATGATTTTTTTTCTAAAAAGTAATTAAGAAAATTATTCTTCCATTATTCTATGCATTTTGTCTTTTTTTTTATGTATAAAATTGTGAGTAAATCAGTAGTATTAGTCACTTTTTTTTGTTGTTAACTATGGATAGTTACAACTTCCATTATATAGCTCGAGTTAATCATCATATGATGATTTAGTTTCGTTATTAAACGAAAATAATCAATTTGAAATTCTGCTTACAAAAATAGTAAATACGATTTTTATCTTTTTAGAACTATATATATGAATATTTATAGATCGTCAAATAAGATATAATTAAAATGGAATAAATGGGTAAATAAATAATTTTTATTTAAATAGATTTTTAATGCATTAACATAGTGTGGTTATGATCGATTAACATTTAGTATATGGCACTAATTTTGAAATTGTTAATATACGAAAATCTTATTGTACATTTGTAAATTAAAAAAAAAACAAATATTCGTAGTAGAGTAATTACTGATAATTGTGTAAAATAATTTGTGTATGCTTTGTTAAAATAATATGAAGATAATAAATCTATCGTTTGTTTATTATAAAGTACATTCTTTACTTGTTCTTCTTTTTTTTGAAATAAATATCAAAGTAATTTATTCGTTAATTGTTTTAACATTTTCTTCTTTTTCATAAAGAACAAAAAAAAAACGTAATTTCTAATGTTTTTTAAGAGTTTCTTATGAATTTCCGGTAATTTCTAACCACTTTCAATCAAGATTCATATTCTTAACGCATTGTTAAATAATTTGCTAGTAAGAAAAATCAGTTTATATCTCGTTATGTTTTCTCATATAAAATATTTTTAAAAACTATAATAAATTAAAATTACCAGAAACACTCATTATGTGGGCGAATTAATCTAAAATACTGTTAACTAACATTTGTATATATTCTTATTTGAAGCATATATATATATACATACACTTAAATAGTCTGACCTATTATATTCTGTCTTGTCAATGAATAGATATGCCAGTCAATTTCAAGTTTTGCATTGTTACATTATTCTAATTAGACAATCGGATGAATAAATATAGTATAACAAAATAACCGCCTTTACATATGCGTGTTTTACATCCCACGGTTGATATTTATACATATATATATGTATACATGTTTATATACCAATTCTATTTTTATATGTTGTGGTCAAATATATTAGTGAAGCGGTGAGTAAAATAAATTTATTAGAAATTTTCTATTAAATGAATTGAGAAAAGAAAATATATGTCTAGTATCATATCTTCTCTGGGGATATTGGACTTAAAGTATAAATTTTTTTCATCATTAGATCTATTATGAAAAGACAAAACAATAAATACATGGAAAAATAGTTGAAACTTCCTAAAATAACATTAGAAAATTGTCTAACAATTACAAGAAAATAAATAATAGAACAAAACTCATGGAAATAATGCTGTTCTAGTTTCCTACTTGATATGTATTAAATAAGACAATTAATCTAATACATTGTTTATATATGCAGTTTTTGAGAATTGTTGAAAACGTGTGAGATGTAGATGATAATACTAATTAATATCATTATTAAATGAAGTTTATTATATACAAATCTAGTCAAACTGATGTTATTATAATTACATTTGAGAAGGCACAAATTTGATTATTGATATTCATAAATATTAAATTGTAATTTTGCAAAAGATTTTATTTCATTATAATATTTTCTAACAATCTCTATCACTCTTTTGAGTTAAATTAGACGAGATTAAAATTAATTAATATCAACTTATAGCCCGATTAGTTTTTCAAGTATATACATATATATCATCTATTAAAACAATCATAAAGATTATTATTATTTTTTTCTCTGATGAATAAACTGTTAGCTTAATCCTATGAGAACTGACTTTTTCTTTTTACGAATGGCTAAATAATACTGTCAAAATTAATTGTGATCTAGATATTATGAATTATACATTTGTAAAGACTCAGTCGTTAAATTCTCTCATAGTCTCCTATTTTAATAGAGAAATCGTATATAAACGGACATCAATTGCCAATGGTTAATTTTCAGTTAAATCTATTTTATTATATATAGTTTTTAAGAGAAGGAACGTTCATCGATTGAAAAAATAACATTCAATATGTTTTCTACAAATTTTATATCGTTAATTATATGAATTTAACATCTCACTATTTTATTTTTAATACTGAATTTATATTTTAGATTGTATTAGAAATTTATTTTTCTACAAAGTATAAATATAAAAATAATATTGAATTATTGTTTTGTAATTAACATGAAACTTTATCATGTTACTTGGAATATAAACAAATGACTTTTACGGTGATGTAAATGAGAATATATTTAACTTAATGTAAAATTTCTTCACACTACTAACAGAGCTGAAAGTCGTACCAGAACTAAATGCAAATATTCATTTTTGCATTCAATTACGATTATTGTTTTAAGTAATATATGTAATTGTATAATTAAATGTGTGTATATATATATATATATATATTATTTTTTATGCCATAGAAGAAAAGATGTTGATGCTAGAATAAGATAAGAAAATGTGTAGGAATGAGAGTATTAACATGATATTATTTATTGAAATAAAAAAAGTCATTTTAGAACATTATGTTTAAATGTGATTACGTATATAGAATAATGGTATGTTATTTCAATGAACTTTTAATTTTTAAAGATTTTAATTTTATCTAAATAAGAGAGCTTTTGGTATTAATCTATGAGAACATAATTAAATTAAATAGAGATTAGATATGAGCGTAAAAATTAGTTGAAGATTGAGGGTATTAGATAATTTAAAGAAAAATGAAATAAGATAGTTTTACTCTATGTTATAGTCTTGTATGTGTATAGGAAATATTTAACTTAATTAATTTACATAAAGAAATAAGAAGATTTTTGTAACTACGTTTAAAAATATAAATTTAAAATTCGCTTTATAAACCACAATTACCATTCTTCACATACAAATGGTTTATTTCCTATTTATCGAACAGATTAAATTGTATGAAAATCAGGTTCATAGGAAGATTGATGGAACTTGAAACAGTGTATTTTATTGTGTCATATTTCAAATGGAAGTATTCAAAAATGAATCTAAATGAAAATGTATGTAGATGAAACTATACTTGAAAAAATGTACTTGTAATATAGAGTTGCTTTAATTTCAGAATAAATAGATTATTGTACTTATGCTTTATGTATTTGATAGAATTCAAAAATAATTTCTTATCAAAAAAACAAATAGTTGAATGTTTATATATAAAAATAACTAATTCTTAATTAATTTTTTAGATTATATAAATAACCTTATTTTACAATATTCATTCAATTACAGATAATGAAAACATTAACAATATTCATTTATTTATTATATATATTAATTATTCAAATTGAACGACAACAAGCTGTTCCTTTTCATATTGCATTAATAAGAGATGTTCAAAATCAACCATTATCATCATGGTATAATACACCTAAGGATATTGAATATATACCACAACAATATAATATTAATCATCATAATAATAAACATATTGGTAATGATCTATTATTACTTCAACGAGAACGACGGTTTGGTAACACGAAGTATGGACGCAGTTTACTATATGCATAGAAAACATTTTTGTCATACTATTTTCTTTGCTTTATATTCTATGTTGTTATTTCAATAATAAATATAATGGCGTCACAATAGGGATACAAATATATTTTATATTAATATAGAAATTGCATAAAAGATTTTTTATTTTTCGAATTTTATCTAAATTATGTTTGATAATTTGTTGGATTTTCATAATCTGGAAATTAAAATATTTTCGACAAAAGCATTGAAACCATAAGTCGGATGTTGGAAAGTTAACAATACTATCTTTCTATCATCCAATATTTGCTAAATTTGATCCGATAAAAAAAACCTGACGGATTCATCTGTCAATATTTCCCGATATTATTCTAATTTTATTTACTTTGCTAAGAGATATGTTCATTGAAATTAAATAATTTTTTCATGAAGCAGATATAATCTATCCATGAATTCTTCATATTAAGCACGATAATAATCTGTAAAAAACAGATAAATCCATCTTTGAACTATATTTCACGAGAAAACTAAACTTTTGATATGTTCGATCTTGTTGCCACTAGTTTGGAAATTTCCATATTCATCTTACTTCAAATTCATCCTATAATATGAGTTTTTCTCATGATGATCGACAATTACCATCTATCCTTGAAAGCAGTATCAAGAGACATAACTTTTACATATATATATGAATCTATTATGTTAACGTATAATGCATATTTTGGTGATAATCTCAAGGCCAATTGAATGGTTTATGGTATGTCCTATAAATATTACTCTTTATTCTACGAATTAATCCAATTAAAAATCTAAAAAACGAATAAGAATAGAACTTAAGATTGCATTAAAGTTTATCTCATACAAAAAATTTTTATTTATCTTTTCTACTTATTATTATTCGGATATTTACGAACAAAAACTCTTCTACTAAATGCATATTTTTTTATGAATTATTATATTTTAATTCTTTGTTTTTCTAATTCATCAAATAAATATTGTATTTCATTAAAACAAATTTTATTTGATTGTATATTTATAATATTAATTGTCTATTTTAAATAATAATAAATAAAAAATTAATTAATAAAGATTTATTAAACTTACTTGATTTATTTTTAATGCATTAGATAAATATTGTGCACCTTGATTACCAATATTATTCCATCCAAGATGAAGTTCTATTAATGTCTATATTAAACAAATATATAAAAATAAAAAATAAAAAATTTTTATTTCTTTACTTTATTATTGCATAAAGCATTTGCTAAATATTGTGCACCATCTGAATTAATTCTATTTAATCGAAGATTTAATTTAATAAGTGTCTAAAAAAACTAGAAGAAATATTTATAAAATAGAAAATTATTTTTTTACTTGATTTTGACATAATGCATTAGATAGATGTTTTATTCCATTTGAATCAATTTTGTTATCGGAAAGATTTAATATTGTTAATGTCTATATTATAATTTATAAAAAAAATAAATAAATAGAAAACTTTTTATTTTACTTTATTATTATATAACATATTAGCAAGATATTCAGCACCTTCATCTTCAATATTATTATTCGAAAGAATAAGTATCAGAAGTGTCTATATAGACAGACAAAAGTTTAGATTTAAAAGTTGTTTTATTTTTGT
The DNA here is from genome assembly GCA_022393335.1 of Macrotrachela quadricornifera. Classification (NCBI taxonomy): domain Eukaryota; kingdom Metazoa; phylum Rotifera; class Eurotatoria; order Philodinida; family Philodinidae; genus Macrotrachela; species Macrotrachela quadricornifera. The sequence continues at coordinate 274,791 of JAJEKB010001062.1, read as the reverse complement.
TTTACTTGATTAGTTTGTAATGCATTTGCTAAATATTGTGTACCTTGATTACCAATATTGTTGATTTCAAGATGTAAAATAGTTAATGTCTATGAATAATTATATAGATAAATATTAAATTAATAAATAAATAATTAATATTACATCATTAGTATATAATGTATTAGCTAAATATTGTGCACCTTCATAACCAATACTATTCCATCCAAGATCAAGTTTTTGTATTGTCTATGTTAAATAATAAAGATAAGTTTTCGATGGATTAATCAAAAAATGATTTTTACTCTATTCTTATTTAATAAATTAGCTAAATATTGTGCACCTTCAGCACCAATTGTATTATCAGAAAGAATTAATGTTGTAAGTGTCTGTATTAAATGATCAAAAAATAAATATCAAAGATATATTATTATCTTACAGTATTAGTTTTTAATGCGTCAGCTAGATATTGTGTCTTTTGATTATCTATTTTATTGCATCTAAGATGAAGCTCTGTTACGGTCTATATAAAATAAAATAAAAATGAAAGATAATATTAATAATTACCTTACTGTATTATTTCGTAATGTATTTAATAGATGTAGAAATTTTTGTTCATTGAGTTTATTATAGGTAAGATCTAGTGTAGTAAATGTCTAGATAAAAATATTAATTTTTATTTATGGATTATTATCGATGTCAAATTATAATATACGTCGATACTTTTTTATTCTCTTGAGAAAAGAAATAGTTCGAATTCTACTAAAAACTTTAGATTAATTATAAACTTTGATCTATTCAATCGATAGCGAATTCATTTTTGTGTTCATTTATGCAAGGTCGACTCTTCTAGTTTATTCGATTCAAAAGTCTTAAGCGTTTTATTGAAAGTTTTACAATTAGTCAAATGATGATTGATTATTCTCAATTATGTTGGGTTTAAGTAAATGTCATCATTGAACTCAGCTTTGTTGACTACCGAACTGCAAGTTTCTATCTGTTTTCATTCTCTAAATAATTAAAAAGAAAAACTTACTTTATATCTATGATAATTATCCGTAATATTATTGAGTTTTGCACATACATTACGAAGTGATATAAGTATTGTTAATATATCAAGTTCATCGAGAATACAATGAATTAGTTCAATAGGTAAAGTAATAAAAGATGGAGTATTTCTATTAAACATAGATGTTGAATATTTTAGAAATAAACATTACATTTACTGATATGTCTGAAGTATGTATTTTTTTTTTACTTAAATATAAGTATGTATCACCTTATGTCGCCATCATCGATGTCAATGATAGTTATTTTTTTTATCGATGTAACAAAATCAAAACATTATTCTGAGTAATGAAATAGATTCATGGGCACACTGTTTTTTTCTTTTCTTCGCAATTGATGCAAAATATTCTATTTTGGTAACATGCGTTGTTAGAAATATATATTTTCTTCTTCTCGAACATCGAATATTGTAGGTCTTTTTTCTTTCTCTTTTCTTCATGCTACATGTCTGTAATCAAGGCAAATATAATGTAGAAATAAAAAATCAATAGAACATTATACATTTTTAATCATGACTTAAAATAGAAATAATGATTTTTTACCGAATTGTATATTCAATTTTTGAAAAAAAGAAGTTCTTCATCAAAATTGTGAGTCGATCATAGAATTCTTGTTCATAAAGATCCATTTTATAAAATATACGTTAGAATTCAACAAATGAAGAGTTTCAAATATATACCATTAAAAATACGTATTCTACTACTAACTTGATGAATCATCAAACTCTGATTATATACCAATAGTATAAATTATAAAGAAAAAGAAAAGAACAGAAATATTTACAAAACATTAACTTCGTAATTTAAACAACCTACAAGATTATATTCATTTAACATGATTTCAGTTATCAATAATATAAACAAAGTTTCAGAACAAAAACAATATACAAAAAAAAATCCCTCAAGAAATATATATTAAATTACTCTTAATATTTCCTTTCACCTTGACGGTTGTT
>JAJEKB010001062.1:210992-247789 GCA_022393335.1 Macrotrachela quadricornifera | reverse complement strand
GTTTCTCGTTTGTTTCTTCTTCTATAAATGACAGAGTAATTTTTTTTTCATACAACATGGTCATGGAGAACGAACCATCAGCAACTCATACTCGACGAAAAATGACTGAGTTATCAAGTGAATATCCAAAGGAAAAACAAATTTATTCTCGAAGTAGATCAGCTAATAGTCGAGTTCCAGCATCAGATCCAAATGCTAGTCTTCGTTATCGACGAATGAGACGAAAAGTATATGAAAATCTTTGTCAATACAAAATATGAAAAACTGAATTTTATTTTCTAGGTTGATGTTCTTCGTACACAAATAGATGCAGCTTTACATGATAATTATCTTGCAACAGTAGAATTAGTAAGAAATTATTTAAAATAAAATAAAAATATAACTATTCTTTTTAATAGAATCCTACAAAAGATATGATTCCAACACGTGATGATGATACATTAATAAGAAAGAAGAATGATGAACAAAATCTTGTTACAAGTGAACTTATTCAAGTACTACATAGTAAACAGTCAAAAATCGATGAACTGGAACGACAATTGAAGGATATTGAAAAGCAAGAATCTCAATGGAAGGTTAATAGTTCAAGGATTTCTGTTTTTTTTTTCGTAATAAGAAAATGATTTCTTTTAATTGAAGGTAAAATACGAACGAGAATGTCAACGAGGTGAATTATTACAACAAAAATTAATTCAATTAGAAAAAGAATTAAAAAATCGACAACATCAATCAAAAATTCTTGAACATTTACAAAGTGACGTAGAACAGCTTCATTTAGCTTTTAATGCTCTTGAAGTAAGACAAAAAAAAACGATTCTTAAATTTATTTATATTATAAATTTTTGTTAGATGGAAAATACTCAACTCAGTACTCAGTTATCTCTTGTCCAAAATACTCGTCCTTTATCAACATATCTTTCAACTCAACTTGATAAATTCCGACATGGTAAATAGTTTAAAATCTAAATGGAAATAAAATAATATTTATCTTTATTTCTTTCTAGAACTAGCACAAGCATGTCATGAATCATTGTGTTAACTCAGATATAAAATGGCTATATCAAATATTTTTATATCGACGAAAACTTAATATATTGCATCTTTTACAGATATTATTTTAACTTCTTTTTATAGCAAGTTATTGTTATGTTTATAAATGATTACTTGTTTTTTTTTATTGATTACATATATATATATAGATATATATAAAGAAAAACATTCATGATAAATGAATAACTATGATATAAAATGATCAACTTTTTATTGACTTTGATAATTTAAATAAAACGAGTTTTATATAAAAGAAAAAAAGCTAAAAGTCATGACATTTATCTTGATGACGTGAATATACTCGAGATATAAAGTAGAAAAAAAAAGATAAAGTTTTTTATGGAGATTTTTGTATGTTCTTGATTGATAGAAGTATAATAATAACAAGAAACAATAAGAATTATCTATTGACGATATAATCTAAAATACTGACTTATATGCCTTATGTATTGCCTGTAGATAAAATGTGTTTTAATCAGAAATCTTCATTTCCGTTTGTTGGGACAGTTAATCTTCATTATTATAGAACTCGAAGATATCTATTTGATATTTTTTTTATCTTATATATGACTTCCGTAAACAAAGTGACAGCTGTTATCACAAAAGGAATCTAATAAATTGTAGCAAATGTTAAGCATAGGAAACAAAAGCAATTATATCATAATCTTTCCTGTTATTTTTCCATCATGTCTATTTATTAAAATAAATGGAGAAAAATACGATTTAATAAATACAAGTTATATGCTCAGTAAATACTGTCATTCTCTTTGAAATTCATGAAATAGATTTATCATCAGACTATATTGATATTAGTCAACTAATTACTATGTCATTTATCATCATGATAATCAGTTTGACAAAGCCTTATCTATGAATAAGTATTTACTCATGTAAAATATTTCGTAATATATCTTTATTATATTTTACTTGTGACGAAATATAAAATAAATTACTCTATTTAAATGGCATCATCTTATTTTTTTTCTTGAATAAAAATAATAAAATTCATGGATTTCGAATTCCTAAGATAAAAAAGAGTAAATATAAACTATTATTTTTTGTCAAACGAAGCACATAGATTGAATTCATCAAGAAAATATATATAGACAGCAATTATACAGTAAAGAAAGATAAAATCAAAAATGACGAACCGTATAAATGTACATTATATTAACAAAGAGACAAATAAAAGTATTTTTCTATTACTTCAATATATATATATGTATATATTTATTTAAATATGATTTGACCTATCTTAAAAATAATTAAGATTTTTGATCAAAAAACTTTTCTTGACTTCATGGTAGCTTTGGTTAAAATTTTGATAATAGTCCTATATAGTTATTCAATATAACAAATAATAGTATTTTTAAGAACAGCTGTTTGCTGTGTCAATACAAATCTTTTGATTGTATACATATTATAATTAATTCAAAGCAGTATTTTATATTTATCATTTGCTTGCAAATGTCTATTTACATAGCGTTCATCTACTCGGAGTTTAATGCTGAGTTGATGCATACAAATTTTTTTTGGCATTCTCATGCAACAATATAATAATAATGTTGATGGATAGGTTATTTGAGATCAGAGTTCTGGATAGGATGGAATGAGACAAAAAAGTCATCCCACTTCACGGATTCCATGAGATTACACATTAAGTAGGATGACTCTTTTTTAGAACTTGAATCAACTTCTTATTCTATCTCTTAATGTTTAGATCAGTTTATTACATCCAAAGCTATGTTTGAGATATATGGCTATCAAATAACTTGCTCAAGATAATTACTGATACTAAAATTCACATATTAACAGCAGTGCTTATTGAATGTTGTATTCTTTTATTTCTACGAGTCTTTTTAGATCTTTAATAAATACCAATGATATTAAGAATGGAGAAAGATATAATACGGTAGATTATTTTTAAAATGAATGCACCAGATAATATTTGTGTATGCATGTATTTGTTTTACAAAATAAAGAACATTTTTAATAACTAAGAATAACTTATGAACGATACTGTGATCGATTATCTTATGTACGCAGCTAAGCCAAAACGATAACTATAGAACAAATAGATGACAATATATTTTATAAAATTATTATAAACGAAATAATCATTCACAATATTGTGAATAAGTTGTAAAATGATCAATTTTATTCGAATTATCAACACCAGTTTCGTAAATTTGATTATAGTATCATAATAATCGTATGCGACACACAAATCAAGGCTCGGATATTTTTTCTAGAATAAATAGAACAAAGTATTTACCATCAAATGCATTAGAGTTTATTGATTTTATGATAAGTGCTATTCTTAAAAAAGTGCTATTTTTTCTAAAATACATAATTTTAATTGATATTTGTCTCAGAATAATCTTTTTCAGCTTGAAAGCTTGATTTAGTGTTCAAATGAAGGAAAAATCAAGTTTACAACTTAATAGATCCAAATTTGTTGATTTTACTTTTAACATTTACTGAAGACTAACTATTCAGGCTTTACATCTTCTCATTTATCTGTGTTTTGTTGGATAAACCTTCGAGAAAGACAAACGAGGAAAAATCAGATCTGTTAAGTCATAGCACCACACCCTGGTTACCATTTTACAGTCCTACATCAACTTCTAGCTATTGAAATAATGACGAAATTTGAGACGCATATATATCTATATTTTGATTTTTAATTTTAATCTAACTCTTGATAAATTCAACATATCGAACTAGAAATTTTTTTTTCTGAGATGCTTAACCTGGGATACATCTTATTTAAAAACTGGGTTAAAATTGGAGAATCAAAATCAATAATGAATTTTTGAGTGTTGAGAAGGATCTTAACTCAGAAAAAAAATCACATTGAATACACATTCTTTTTTGTTTTAATAAATACAATCTGCTAACATTACTATTAGAAACAATCAAATTAGAATGCAATTTAGAGAAAAAACTTTTCGAAGATATTTCAAATGTTTTGCCATGAAACTCATCATTAATTATCTATTTCAATACAATCTCTCAGATCTATTAAACTTTCTTCAAATGATTATTTTTTATTTTGATTTACTCTAATCTAAATTATCATTTCGATATGTATGAATGATTTCACCATTTAGTGACACCTATTCTCATTTTTGGTTGATTGGAGTAAAAAATTAAGTTTGTTATTATAATACATTTTAAACTAAAATATTTCGTTGTCAATTATTTGAACTAATTAATTATTCTATATTTTCAGATTAATTCAAAAGAAAAACGACGATGGTTAATAGTAAATCAACGGATAAAAATAAAGTAAGAAATTCTTTGTCAAATCTAAACTCTTTATATTTATTCTATCTAGCAAAAACGGCAAGAAGATAATGATGATGATGGTTATAGAAGTCAAACTCAACGTCGTAGTCAAGTAAATGAATATTAATAATAGAAAATCTTATATATTTATATTCATTTTTAGATGATGATAACTGATGATGATGCTGAAATGCGTTTAAGAGTTCGTTTAGATTATCGACAATTTATTGATGATCTTAATGGTATATGAAATAGATAAATAATTTTTTTTTTGTATATAATTTAATTATTTTTCTAGCAAATCGACAATTATATACGGCACCAGATAATGATGAATTAGAAAAGAAAATTGATCAAGTTGATCAGGCATTTGCTAAAGGTGAAAATGATAAAAAAATTTTTTCGTTAAAGAATAAAACTCTTTTTTTTTATTTAAAATTTAAGTCAAAATGCCTCGTGAAGGTGTACTTGATGCTTCAACATTACGTACTATTTCAAATTTAGCTAGTGTTAGAATTCGTGCTGTTGATGAAGCTGGTAGTGTTGATCGTGCTTATGATTTTGCGCGTAAATGTGAAAAAATTCTATCAAAATTAGCTGGCAATGCAAATGAATTCTATGAAATATTTGCAAATTTTCATCATATTGTTCCATCACCTTGTATGATGTAAGTTTATCTCAGTATATTTTCATTTAATTAATATATATATATATATAAAGGAACGGTCGATTACCAACAAAATTATTTACTAATGAATATCATGAAAAACAAAAACAACGTGCAAAACCTGTTCGACAACAAAAATTAACACAAGAAGAATTAGAAAAATCACGTACACGACCTGAAGAAGTAATTATCTTAATAACTAATATATACAGGATAGTATTCCTCCTCACTTCATTGGTAACGTACGACAATTTTTGAATAAAAATTTTCTAATAGATGATTGAAGAGAGACGATCCCTTTCAGTGGACTCCACATTTACTAGACTTAGTGCTTCTCGATTTGTTTTCTCTAGAAGCACGTGAAAAGCAACGTATACGAAACTCCTATCTAACATATGGCTGAATTAAAAAAGGATGAATTTATGTTGAATAAAACTATTCACTTCTAATGCATAAGAAATAGTTTATAGAAAATAACAAGAGATTAAAAACAAAATAAGTTGGACTATAAAAAAAACTCTTATTATTTAGAATAAGGAAATATTTATTTATAAATTAAAAATTTGAAACTTATACTCTTATATTAGGTTAAAGAATTCAACTCTGAACTTGGTGAACAAACAATAAAACAAATAATGCATATAAAACGTTGTCTTGTTGAACGTTATAAAGCAGCTGATTCAAGTCCATTTGATTATTTTGAATTTGTTATTCATCCAACATCATTTGCAAAAACTGTTGAAAATATGTTTCATGTATCTTTTCTCATTAAAGTATATAAAATTAGATTAAAAAATTTTAAAAAAATTGTTTATTTTACAATTTTTATTAGGAAGGATTTGTTAATCTTTTTCAAGATGATGTTTCATTACCAGCACTTGGTAAATTGATAATTTTCAAAAGATTAAATTTATTTTTTACTTATTTAGAACCAACAAATAAGGCATTGAATCGAATACCTACGAATAACAGTGCAACACAAAATGATGATTCGACGGAACGTGCTAATCAAATGATTATGGTTAGTAATTACGTACAAATTATTTATCTTCATATATATTTTTTTTCTAGTCTATCACAATGGATGAATGGGAGGTGAGAAATTTGTTTTTTCATTCTTTTATACTGTTTTTATATATTATTTTTTTAGCAATTAATTGAAGTATATGATATAACTGAAGCACAAATTCCACCTAAAAACAATTGAATATTTTCCTTTCTTTTTGTTTGACTTTCACTGATGTATATAATTGTGCCCGTCGTATATGAAATATTGTATTTTCATTGATATAAAATGTATCATTTTTTTTCTTCTTTGTTATCAAATACGATTATGATATTAATTTACAGAAAAGTTATCTTGAAATAAAAAAAAATAATGTTTATTCATAAACTTAATCTACTTAAAGCATACTGCAAGTACAAAGATTTTCACGAAAAAAAATTAAGAAAAACAAGTTATTCTGGATTTGATTTCATCAAATATTCGGGATGAAAATATTGATCACTCATATATTGTTCAATTTTAATTGGGAAAATAAATACCAAGAATTTCCTCAATGTTTCTTCACCAATGTTTAGCGTATATATTTTTAATGATTCGACTATACACAAAAGATGATCATATGAAACAAATAAAATTTTCTATAAACCTCTGCAGAGTTTGTTCTAACTAATAATCTATGGAAAATCACTATAGATTTCATTTCATCCTATGTTATCATAGAAAGAGTCGTCAATTGCACTTCTCAAACTTCTTTCACATTTTTCTCACAATACGTTTTTTTGTTGTAACACTTTCGTATTTCCCAAATCTCTTCGCCATTTTAAACGCTAGAGAGCTCGGGGTTGGTTTCAAAACGAAGGAATTGATTAGCTCTACAACTTAACAGAGCCGGATTTTAGAATTTTTGTTTAATATTTGAGGACATTCAAATGCATCATAATACACATTCTATCATTACCATACACTATAAGGTAAGCTACAATCAAAAAAAAATTAAAATTAAAATTTCAGCTGTATTAAGTTGTAGTGCTGTGTCTTTAATATTTTATAAAACCAAACTGAGCTATGTAGCATCCGAGATGGCAGTAGGATTTGGGAAACGCGGACCCTTCTATTTTGGCTAGTAATCTTAAGATAAAACTTAGTAGGATTAATATTTTGAACTGAAATTTTACTGTAAGTTATCTAGCATGAGATACATTTCCTCTAAAAATTTCAGCAGGATTGAAAGATCAAAAGCTAAAATAGAAAGTAGGGTGGGGAAAGAAGCCTTAAAATAACAATGAGTTTCTCAAAGAAAGCTAAAAGATAGATCGCAAACGTTTTTCCTGACTTGAAATTCGCATTTTCCGTGCTCAATAACGATCAGTCAAATTTTATAAGGAACCATGATTTATTAATTTATCATTATTTAATAACTACCAATAACGAAAAATTAACCTCAAATTCGGATTCTAAATAATCAATTATCTTTCGTGGAGTTTTACTTGAGATAGTTCGTATTATTTACTATTAATTATTTCGCAAACAACCTCAGCCTTGATTTATCGATCTTCGATTACTTAGAATAAGACATTTTCAGAAAAAGCAATAAAACTAATTACTAATAGTTTGATAACCTATTACTATACTCAGATTTGCCCCCAGACTCAAATTCTTTACCCCTCAATTACCCTTCGTAGGATGTTCTAATAAAATATCACAAGTTTTTGATATTAATCTAGCCGATACCGTTTTCCGGTTAACTTCGGTGCACAAACCTAAAGACAAACTTCAGCAACAAGCATATACGTAAAACTACAACTTTATTCTATATTATATGATGTCTCATTCAATTCAGGAAACAAATCATGATTTCCGCAAAAAAGTCTTCTTTTCCCAAAAAGTTTGTTTGGAAATTTTGAAAAACCCGATGGTGCCAATCGATTCTTCGACCTCAACAACCTTTGGTGAAACTTTAGTTTTTTTTGACCTCGATGTTCTTTTCATCTTGCCATACGTACACATACATACAAACTGTTTTTTTTTCATATGATCTCCTCTCCCTCATCGATTTTGAACATGAAATTTGATTGTATTTGCATTTTTCTCCCATTTTTAAGTATGTGTTCTGCTTATCCTTTTGATGTCCAATGTTTTCATGCTAGAATGTTCATCTCGTACTATGAATGAAGTAATAATAAAAAATTAACTCATGAATTTTTGTCTTTAGTGATATATGCTTAAAAAGTTCTTTTACAAGATTTCGATAAATTCAACAGTCTAAGAAAGAGATTACTTGAACTAAAAGTTGTCAATGTTTTTGTTTTCATATCAATTTATTCGAACATAAAATCATTAAAAATGAATTTTATTTTAAAAATAATTTCTGTAGAAAGCATTAAAAATACAGCAAAAAAAGAAACGAGCAAGTCTTATGTTTGATCACAATATCATATGGCATATATCATCAGTTAACAAGCTGACGAATATGGAATGCTAAAATAAAATTCAGATTATAGTCATATCAAAGTCTTTATAACGTTACACTTTGAATTCTCACCTCTCTTTTGTCTAGCATATCCCAAAACGTTTTTTGCTTTATCCCAATATTGTTCACGTTCTTCTACACCATTTTGTCCACCATTAATTTTTTCTGTAATCTTTTTAAATGCATCCAATGTATTCTCATCAGCTAAACTATTTAGATTACGACTATTCCAATACCAAACTGCAACTTTAAAACCAACTTCAGGTGTAGCAACTTGATCTGGATTTCCGACTAAATCTAAACCTAGTGCATCCCCAGCTTTCTGATAATTTTCTTTATGTGTCAATTGTAATGGACCACGACCTTTATATAAACATCCATCCTAAAAATGATTAAAAAGACCAAATCAGAGTTGTAATAGTGGAAAGCAAACAAGTTTTACTGGATATGCCGGATTATTTTCACATAAATTACCCTGTTCAACCATCAAATTGTATTCAGCTGACTCATGTGCTGTTTGTGCTATAAAAGCTGATTGTCGTTCACATGAATTAATATCACCATTATCCATAGCCGAATTTAGATGTTCTAAATATTCTGGATGTTTTGAGAGAGGTAGAATAGCTGAAAACTGTTCGGCTGTAATACCTATGGAATAGAATTGAACACATTGAAATAAAAATAATGTTTATTTTACATTATGCTTACCAGCATTTGTTTGTGCGAGTACGTTACAGAGAACGACAACAATGAATAATAACATGTTTGAAAGTTTTGAATGTATAAAAATATTTCAACTTAAGAAAATTGAGTGAATTTATAGTATTTTGTAGATGACAAGGATTGTATTACAATAAAGGAAGTCTCCATATGATTTGTTTTTATGACGAAGATATCTAATTTCAGTTTGTTTCTTTTTTCGGTAGTTTAAGACTTGAAAGTCAATAAATCTGTCAGTAAAATATTGAGATAAGATTTTATTTGACGGAATAAGAAAAAAACGTAATAGTTATTTATATCATTATGAAGTGTCAGTGAGTGCTACTGACAATCGTAAAACGTGCCAACAAATACTATTCATATTTACTGAAAGTGTCAACTATGATTGTCAACAATTCTCAGGCAGAATGTCGCATTTGTCAACTACTTTGTAATACAGAGTGTCGTTCGAATCTCTGAACAGAAAATCAGTCTCATTCTCAAGACAGTACTGTGCACGATTCGATACTTGAAAATTTACTAATATTTCATCTCAACAGAAGAAATCAACTATGCGCACGTATGAACCAATCTCACAAAAGCAGTACTAGTGAAGAATACTCAGAAATTTCACATCAATATACCAATAGATTGACTAGTGTGTATTCTTTGTAAAAGAGTCGAGTATACATTGACGTGCCTTATTATTCGTATTGTATACGTCAATGTAGCGGTTGTTTTCGTCCGATGAATTATTTTGAAAATCTATGGTAATGCATAACATGGATTGACTTATTTACGCTAATGTACGAATTCTTCAAGCATTGATAACTTGTACATGTTCTTCTTCATACTGTTGCGCAATTCCAAATATCGTTGAATAGTAATAAACTATTGAAAAGTACCCTTCTAATGCTTCAATGAATTTTTCTTCAAATATCTTTGTGAATGATCGACAGTAAAATTGGACTAACTTTTTTATCAACTCAACCAAATGCACTGAAGATTTCGATTGAAAGGTTTTAGATGTTGTTCAACAAAATGAGAACATCAAACCAAATATCTTGACAAGTGCTTAGATTTCTCGATGGTTTCATGAACGCTCTTAGTTTATTAACAAGAGTATAAAACCTTCAAAAGTTCAGTATCTTCGTTTAAACTATAGATAGTTTCTTTTAATATCTTATTTAAGAGAGTACATATATAGTTCTTAAACTGTCATCGTACGGATCAACTACGGTATCATTTTGGAATGATTTACTCTAACTATAGTAAGATTAGATAAACCATAATACGAGACTTGATTGAGCACGTATATTCTAATTCAATGAAATTCATATAGAAAGGTATATCAATACATTATTGCAGTTGTTCAGCAAGTCTTAAGAAGCAACTCTTTGGATTCGCTTTCATTCTGTTTTTTGACCAAAAGATAAAAAGAACCTGATGAATAGGTTCAATATATAAAACTATAAACAACTTATTAGTGGAAATCTTTTATGAATAAGAAAGAAAAACTTCGAACATCTTTCGTTTATTCATTGATTTCATCTTGTCTGAATTTCAGATTTTAGCAGAGAATGTTAACAGTGATTCTTTTGAATATGACGGAGTAATCTTCCAAAACTTCTCTAAATTTTCGTTGATATTACCTTTATTTTCTGGCATTTTCCACCAGAGAAAACCTAGACTGAGAAAAATTAAGAAAACATAACTGCCAAGCATTGAATTCAGTGTGGGAAGGAACAACGATAGAAAAATATTGCCGGGATAATTGGCAAGAAGACTGAATGATTGCATACTGTTATGTGCTTTCGGTCCACAAACTTTAGTCTCATAAAAGAATGGAATTGGGCCGAGACTAACGGCAAAGCGAACAATAAAGATCAAAATAAAGATAACCGAAATAAGACCCAACATGAGAATGCCAAAAATTACAACATATTGGCATAGAATATCATTGTTGAAGAAATACTTCCATTAAGAAACATTTTTGATGAGTAGAAAAATATAGCATTGATTCCAGATGATGCTAGAGATAATTGAAGAAAAACAGTGGTCAATACAGACCACCGATAATGAAAGGAAATGGGATCTATGAACAAAAGAATTCTTCTTTTATTTCTGCTTGTTTTCTATTTAGTTTTACAATGGACAAAGATTATGATTTTGTGACACTAATTTGTTGTCGTGTTTTTTGATACATGAGACCAAGATCAGCCTCAACATTGTTTGTTCCATGCAGTTTTCTTAAATCATTTATAGTTTGCCGTTCATTATTATACAAGTAACGTTCGTCACGGATGACTCACTTAACCTTCGACTGAATCCATTCTACCTATTTCGACAATCATTGATAGATAACAACTCGGCAAATGTGACGCTATAGCCAGCTCAGTTTGAACGAATCTCTCACATTATATGATTTCTACAACCAAAACTATCAATCGTAAATTCGAAAAATATCAAACACTCACGATTTTCTCATCATAGATAACATTTTTTGACTTTTATGATGCATTGATATCGCCTAGGCTATAGTACAGTGTACATTTTAATATAGAAACAAAAATTTTCTGTACTCATTTGAAAATAGTAGTGTATACTTTTCATTGAAATTTTTTTATATGGCAGTATATCATCTGACTGATCTGGTTTTATCATAAATATCTAGAACATTCTTAGTACTACATATGTATATATGGACTGAATTTTTTTCTCAAGTTTTCTGTTCTATGATATAATATAAACAACTATAATTTTCTCTAAATATTTAGTTTGATAGTCAAAACTTTCTTTTTGATAATAAATTTTTTGAATAGTTTTATCAAATTTTTGCCGCTTTTATTCTTGCGCCTTTTCTTGTTTATATAAATATATATACATATATTTGGTAACTAACTTATTTGATTTCATTCTATAAAATAATTTTAATTTTTCTAATTTATTTATCTATATCATTTCTTTTCTTTGGTGTAATTAAAAAAACTTTACTTATCGATAAATATGGCTAAAAATCAAAAAAAAACCAAATCTGCATCAATAAAGCAAACAAAACCACGCAAAGCAAAACAAACTAAAAGAATTAAACATCCACAATCAAAGAAATCAACAGGAAGAAAAGAAACACAAAGCAATTATAATCTTTACATGAAGCAAGCTCTATCACAGTAAGATACATAGAAGTTTTGTTTTTTGATAATTTTTTCTTTTCTTTTCTTTTTAAAATCAGAATTAAAGCAGATAATCCAAATTTGACACATCAAGAAGCATTCAAAAAGGCTGCTCAACAATGGTCGACATCATCAGAAAATCCAAAAAATCAATAAACAAAATTAATAATATGAAATATTTATTTTTTTTTTGATTTTGTTAAACTAGCATATAGTATTTTATTACGAATAATAAAATAAACGTTTTTTTTTTTATCAAGTTAAAATTATTATATATATATTTATTAGTATAATCAGTAAGCAAATGATTAATGCTATAAAAGTTCATCAAGTAGCATGAACAATAAACAGATAACTATTATTTTGTATCATACTATCTTAATTTCTAAAATTCATAGCAAAAGCGTTTTTTCACAACCTGTTGTTGATAATATATCGTTTTGATAATGATAGTAAAAATTATAGTATGACAGAGTGAACTCCTTCATATTTATAGTTAAGATAGACATTTTTCAACTTCAACTGATAAGAAAATCTCTCTAATTATCAAACTTCATTCCAATCAGAAGTATGCATAACTTGTATGCCCTAGTGAACTCTGATTACCTTGTATATAATTCGTGCAACTAGGTTATTACAACCGAGATCCTTTCAGGAACACTAGAAATACTGATGAGAAAGGCCTTTCAGATGATAAAAACTTTTTGCTATGAGACTTGTATTAATCCAGGAATATATCATGAGACATTCAATGTCGTCATTTACATCTGATACTTTGTCTATGATGATGTCATACGAAAGTTATCATATATTAAAAAAATCCACTTTTCTTATAAATCTGTTATATCAGAGAGAAAACAAACATTCCATCTGAAATTTTCACTGTATGATAGAGTTGGCTGTAGTTTGGCTGAAAGGCAAAATGTCGAATAGAGTAGGATCGAAAGAAAAATGCCGAAAAAACATTGAAGAAGGCGAAAAATGTCGAAGAAAAAAAATATTGAGAAAGAGAAATGTAAAAGAAAAAAATATCAAAACGTTTGATATCACTAGCGAATGCACTCTAATTTTATGTGAATTGCCTTTTCTCATTATTTTATTGGTGTGGCAATAAAACCAGTAATGATGACGATGAGTAATGTCCTGACAAAGAATAACTCCATAGTCAGGATAGAGTCCATAACAGATGCTCCTGTGACAATTGCTTTCCAGAAACACTTTCCCTTGAGTCCAAATCAAGTTCTAACCAAAATCGAGACGCACTCTCCATTTCGCACCCACCCACATCTACGTTCTCATCCTTATCTATGCTTTTATACTTACTAGGACTCGAGTCTACACCCTTCACTATTCAGAAAACAAGTTTATTAGTTCAAATTTTTGATATTTTCCCACTGAGACATTTTTTTCTTCCACATTCTTCTTTTCGATATTTTCTTTTCGACATTTTCTACGTTTTTTCTTTCGGCAAACTACGGCACACCTATGATAGCGCTTGTACAGGATCATCATGAAAAAAAGTTTCAGATCGAAATGACGATATTGAATCTTTTTCTTTTGACATACCGTTCACTAGGCTAAATACTTAGCAAAAATGGTCATAACTTAAGAAGAAAGCAATAAAAGCATGAATTCTTATATACTTTTCAACTTAAAATTTGGTAGAGAGATAGGTTTCAGCTGTCCAAAGTTCCAAATTAAAATACAAAACTCACTTCTGCTGATGATTCTAAGACGAACCACAATTTTATACTTAAAAATATAGGAAAAATCCATAATCGCAATATTAATAAGCTAGTAATATAAATTATTTTCATTCTTTTATTTGTTACTATTAATACTTGGACATAATAGTGAAATCTTTCACAAGAATCATTTTCTTCTCTATATAAGCATGAATTCAGTTCTTACTTTTCTAAAAAACGACGTATAGTATTTCTTAAACAAAAGATTGAATTAATATCAATTTTTTTTTCTCAAAATACGACTTATGAGTCCTAATGTTTGGTATATAATTCTTTCAGTTCAAGGATTAATTTGCCTTTATCTTCAAAAACGACTATTCATTAAATCATGAGCGTGACTCACCCCATCTAGATGTCATTCATATACATTTAATATTGTCGCTTTCTATCAAAATCACTAAACTGTTATGATTGAATAGTGAACTCAGCAAGTAGTTGAAACAAAGTTCTGTTTGTAGGAAATATCTTTATTAATATATATCTACAGATAAATAATCGTTATGTCAAAAGGACAATTGAATCTAGGTAGTCTACCATTAAATTCATCAAATGAATCATGTGATATATGTTTCGAAGAATTGAAAACTCAAGAAATTGGTATACCTGAACATTGTGATCATGCATTTTGTTTTTCATGTTTGACTTTATGGGCGAAAGTTAGGAAAAAACGTTTTTTTATTTATTTAGTAAAAAAAAATTATTTTTTTTAGCAACATAATTCATGTCCATTAGATCGTCAATTATTTCAATATATTTTTAAAAAAAAATTATTTTCTGACCGTAAACCATATGCTAAAGTATAATTGAAAACTAAAAAAATATGTTTTCATTCTATTCAATATTTTTATCTAATAGGTCAATATAACGAATGCTGAAACAGAAATATATCTTGAAGATTATTATATATATTGTCATGCATGTGGTGATGATGATCAAGAATATCCTTTATTTACATGTGCTAGATGTAATAATGGGTGAGTTGTTTTTTTTGTTTTATCTGATGGAAATATGTTATTCTTTGGTTTTAGTTATCATTCAATGTGTTTGAATTCATTTGATACATCAACATGGATGTGCCCAGCATGTAATTATAAAAATGGAGAAGATACAGGAAGTGATATAGAGGTTTGATGATAGTTAGGTTTTTGCTAAGAAATATAAGTTCTTTTTTACGCAGTCAATGAAGACTTCGAAGATCCACAAACTACCAAGAAAACGAATAAGTAATAATTGAACTCTTATTATTGTATAAATAAATATATTTTTTTAGTAACTTTTCCCTTTCATGATAAACGTAGAACAGTATCATGTCGTCGTTTACAACAATCAACTTCTCAAAACGTTACTCGACGAATCGTTAATGTAAGTATTTAAGAAATATTTACTATAAAAAAAAATAGTATGTCAAATTATATTTTTTCTAGCCGCTAGTTAGAAGTATCCCCTCATCAGGTGCAACAAATCACATACCGAAAACAATGTTCGTATGATCATTTTTCATTTTTCATTTCTCTTATTCTTGTCACTTTTAGTGGAAGTAAATCATCAATTCGATCAGTTATTACACCTACGTTCGTATAAAACAAAAATCATTTCATTTCAAATAGTTTTTGCCTTCCTTTTATTTTTCTAGTGAAGCTGCACGTCGAATAGCTACCAGTGGTATACCAATTCAAGATTCTCTGCGATCAATCGCCTTACGACGTCAAGCACAAAATATGGCAGCACTTAAACGTAAACGAAAACAATTTCTTTGCCTTCCACCAAGAATACCTATCCATCAATTACCACGAATTCAACGTCTAGCTGATGCACCACCTCGACCACCTCCAAAAGTAACAACTCAAAAATCGACTCCAGTTGCTACATCATTTATTGATAAATTACTTCATTCACAAGAACATCTTCATGCATTAAACAATGTTCAAATGCATGGGTAAATATAATATATAGTACAAAAATAATAGCACAAAATGTCAGTACTTGTATTTAGTAAAGTTGCTCAATGTCGAAACGATAAAATAATGACAGTAAAAAGCTAATCATTTGTTTTTATATTAGATTTAAAGTAAAGGAGTTTAATATAGTTGAGCGAAGACAGATAGCTTGTATAGTTACCTTTGTAAGCCTTTTACAGAATAAAATGTCATGAATTTATAGAGGATCTTTCCATGTCGTTACTTTTCCGTAATTTTCTAGTGAGGTGATGTTTTAATCAAATATCAATTAAAACTTTTAAGAAACTATAATAATTAATTCTAGCTAATTAACAACTTTAATTCATGTTTCTCACATATTTTTAACGAAAGACTATCGTTTTCCTATAAAAATATGGTAGAATACAGGGTGATTTCTCAAAAAAACGGCAGTATTTGACTAACTATTATGTAATATTTTCGAATAATTAAATATTTTGTAATTGGTTAATTAGTGTATGGCCTTCTAATAGAGTCGATGAACTCTTCCTTATATATGACTATCTAATGAGAATGAGCATCGATTCTGAAGAGAGTTTATCTTTAAGTTGATTGCTGACATCAATATGAGTGATGCATGCTTTTATACTAACTAATCATTAGTGCTACATTCTTTAAACGTCAAAGTTAAATAAATGAATAGAAAAATAAGCTAATGAACGGATGGCTCATTTGTATTCGTGAATGGTAAATAACTGTCCGATTGCCACTTTTAATATTTTTCTTTACACCATCTTCTCTTTCAACAACCTTCTTTTCGACTTTTAACTATTTATTTTCTATTTTTCATGATAGTCAAATACTGAAAAAAGCTTTTTTAGATCAAAAGATAGAATAATTCATCAATCCTATTAGAAGGCCATGGACTAATTAATTCATGAGTACAAAAATACAGGATTTTGTGAATATATTAAATAAATATTGTCTTGTTTATATGTACTTGAACATTCCATTTAGATCATATATCACAAAATATTCTCCGTTTTCGTAAAATTCAGTAATCAAAAAGTGTAAAATTAAATAAACAGATAAAGACTTGTGCAAAAGGTTGGCGATTTTAATGTAGACTTTTGAATAACATTCTCTAAAACGACAGTTCATACAATTCGATCGTATAAGATGACGCCAGATTTAATTTGAAAAATATTCTTTTTGAAACTTATTTATTAAAGAAATACAAAGCTTGACATTTTGTCTTATTACTTTTGCATCGTATATCATTATTTCTATTATATTATTATTTTATTTTCATTTATTTAGTGCACATATCAAATTATTATAATTGTTAAATAAAAACTTTATTTTTTATTTTTATATAGTTTGTTTTTAATTATTAATAAATAATCCCGATAAATGTATGCAATCTACAAACACATGTGTGATAAATATAGAATGATGATATACAATTATTAAAATTTGTTTATATATTTTTCTTATAGAAATCATTTAATGAACATTAGTAAAGTAAAATCATCGATTAAAGTTGGAAAATAAAATACGGCAAATGAAAATTACGAGTGTAGTCATAAGATAGATATAAAAATGAAATCTTTTCATAATCTTTCTTGGAATATTTAATATTCATAATTTCTTCTATTTCAGAATAAATTCATATTCTATAATTAATAAACTATTCTCATCTACAACTATGACAAACAATCAAGAAACATTTAAAAATGACAAATCTTTATCATTAATCTTATCATTACGAATAAACGATCAATTTCTATTACAAAATCATTCCATCGATGAAAAACAATATCAAAGAAATCATCAAACAAATTCGCAAATATTTTTAACTAATAATCATGAAACATCAATAAAAAATCGTAATAGAAAACTTATAATCATTTAATAAGTATAAATAGTAAGAATAAATTCATCATTCTTTTAGATAATATTTCAAACGAATCTGAATCATCATTTATTAATTCAAATAATAGATCTATATATACACGTAAGTCTATTTTATATGCAATTTTCTCAAAACTAGTTTTTGTATCAACAGTCATTTCTACGCAAACTTTTCTTCAATGTACTTTTGTCTAGAGGGCTATGAGTTTTTTCATCTATCCGGACATTTAATACTTCATCGTATGAGAGGAGTGAATTTTTTTTTGATTACGTTCTCATTCTGTAGAAAATGTCGTTTGTCTAAAAATCCTGCGATGGATTTTCAAGAATTTAAAGGTTTTGACGTTTTCAATATTGAAGAGATCTATAATAAAAAAAACCCACTTTGTAACAATCGATTTTGAAAAGATGACTTAAACAAACAATCCCATTTACATAAATAATATTTTAAATAATGTTAACACATCAGATGATAATTTCTCTATGCCTTTAGAACTATCTTCAACAATTCATTTTGAAACTACACAAACAAAATCTGATCAAATTAAATCATTATCAGAATCTATTTTAACAACAGATCATTTTTCTAAGTTAACATCTCCAAATAATACAATTGATAACACATTAGGGGAAGAAATATTCCTTGGAGATGAATATAATCAAAATTCAATCAAATTCACTAATTCCAATACTCCTTTTTTCCCTAATATTTCATCAAATAAACGCTATCAAAAACAAATCATAACAAATTATACTCCTTCTCTTACTTTATCACTTAGAAAAAAGCCATATAAATTAAGTAAAATTCCACATTTATTATCAAATAATAAAAGAATCTCTCTTGATGAACATATTTCAAATTTATTAAATATTCCTTCAACTACCAATCTTCAAACATCATCTATAAATCAAATAATGTTAAATAATAAACCTACTGAAATCTCACAAAATCTTTCATCATTCATTTCTACAATATTACAAAATCATCCTACATCACATATATCTGATGAATTATTAACAGGTAAATAGATTTATAAGAATATCTCTTTTTATTTTATTCAATGAAATAGACGATTCAATTCCAATATCAGCAAAACAACTTGAAATAATTCAACGAGTAAGTTTACAAATAGACCAAAGTAATAAATAAATAAAATTTTATTTCAGAAAGAAAAACATCATAAACTTCAACGAGATATAATTATTATTGCTAAAATTGCAATAAAACCAGCATACAAAAATCGTCATATAACAAAAGATGAATATAAAAAAATCATGAAAAAAGTCGTTACAAAAGTATACACTGACATATTTAAAAAAAACTTATATAAATTGATTCGTATCTGTTATTTTAGGCTACATATTCAAATAAAGTTGATCATAAATGGATTGGTAGAAAAATTGATACTTACGTAAAAAAATACCAATCAATACATCATCATTATAACATAACCAAAATGATATAATTTTTGATTAATATATCTATATTGTAAAAAATTAATTGTAACTATAAATTGTCTTATATTTATTTTTCTATATGATTTTGAAATTCTACTCATTTTTAAAATCCAAAATAAATTTTATTTTCATATACTCTATTGTTCAACAAATAAGATGGGTTATCTATTGAATAAACTCTAATGAGTCTTTCAAAAACTAAATAACGTTCAATAGAAGAATTTTTATTTGCGTACCAATACAGCTGAATTGTGCTCTAGATTAGTGTAATGTGCTGAAAATGTTCAATAGACATCAGTTCTTCTTCATTAAGAACTATTACTTCTAGCCATTATTAATGCACAATTCAATCTTTAACAATATAAACCTTAATCTTTCCTCAGCAAACATTATCTAAACCTATTCTGGTAACACAAGAAATAAGTTTTTAAGCCTATTCTAGTCTCATGGACTCGCTGCACATGGTTACCTCTATAATAGCTTTTGTTGCTCGTTAACTAAATCTACATAATCGAGTTTACGTTATCAGATTCATATTTACGAAAATGAGCTAAAGCATTCTTCTAACTACTGAAAGCTGTAAATATTGATGTTGTTTCTTCAATTTTATTCAGGTTACAATGAAACCACTGAAAAAAAAGCTCTACGACATCAATAACAGTACCTATCATTTTCACTTTTCAAAGAAAAAACAAATCTAAATCTGTTTAAGTAGAGGTTTAAAACTAGTTAAACTGTTCTGTATTAAAAATAAAAAAATCAAATATCATTATAGATAACAACAAAACTCAAATAATATCTCATTGGATATGAGTTGCTAACAGATAAAATATGGACTGATTCTATCATAACACGTTATCTATCAGAAGAAAACGAAAAGTTTTACATTGAATAGAATCTAGATACGTTTTTATCTGTCTAAACTAGAACGAAATCAAGTCTACCGTAGCATCATAACTCCATTGTGTACGTTTGATATTCTATATTACTAGCTTTCATCATTTTCTGTCGTAATAACAAGTAAGTCTAACATTTTCGAAACGTAAATATCTATAAAACTGAAGGTTCAGTTCTAAATTAGCTTCTTTATTTTGATTGACACTCACCCTCAAGATTCCAGATGTTCTTTCTTATTCTGTTTTTTATCATCGTTGGTTGCATAATTTTTTTTAAACTTCATGATCGTCTTACTTTTCAACGTGGTCATTTAACACGTCCATATGATCGAACTTCTACTACATCTATAACACCAATGGGTTCTGATCAATTTATTGAACTCTCATTTGGTACTGTTCATTGTATTTATCAACCCTCTTCAATGCCAACATCATCATTGAATATATTTGTTCATGGTTATTCAACACCATCAGAAATGTGGCAAGATATATTTCAAGCACTTGTTAAAGATAAACAAGCATGTTTAGTTTTTGATTTATATGGTCGTGGTTGGTCAGATTCTCCTCATATACCAATGAATATTGATATATTTGTCTGTCAATTAACTGAACTTTTATATGCATTAAATCTTCCATATGAAAAATATAATCTATATGGTGTTAGTATGGGTGGAGCAATTATTCAACGTTTTACTGAACTTTATCCATCACGAGTATCAAAACTTATTCTTTGTTGTTCAGCTGGTCTTAATTTAGTAAAACCATCGAAAATATTAATGTTTATTTTAACTATACCTATTCTTGGTCCATTTGCTTTTAAATTTATCATGCAACATGGTAATGATAAAAAAAATCGTTTACAATGGGCTTTTCCTGATAATATAAAATATGAACAACATAAAAAATTATTTCAATTAGCTTGTCAACAACATCCTGGATATTTACGAGCATTATTTTCAACATTAACTAATTTTAATTTTGAATCATCATTAAAATCAATTGAAGCGATTGAAAAACTAAATATACCAATATTAATTATTTGGGGAGATAAAGATACTTTAATTCCTGTTGATAATGCTTATCGTTATCATCAATTATATACAAATTCATCATTAACTATTATTCCTGGTGCAACTCATATGTTACTTATTGAACATTCAGAACAAATCATTGAAGCTATACGAAATTTTCTTAAAGAAAAATCAAATTAATTTTATTAACACTTGTGCTATATAGTTGATTATAAATCAATCGATAGTTCTATTTGATATAGATGTTTAAAAGCTTTTTCAGGTGTAATACAGTTGTATTCAAAAAAAAACTTGCACAAAATTCTTTTTTAATCTTACAATCTTTATCCTATGGTTCGAAATAATTACAAGCGTCATTTTTTCTAGGATGACTCTTCGATAGTTATATTAGATAATCATCATAGAGAACTTTGAGTTTTCTTATCTTTGATGCAAATCTATATGATAATATTACCTTCTTTTCCCTCAAAAAGTCTGGTATATATTACTATTATAGTGCTAAAATAAAGGCATAAGAGCTGCCTGTGTAACTCATTGTAAAACAAGTGTTGGACCTACGGACTATCTATTACAATAGTATCAGATTCAAATAAATTGTTGTTAATCAAAACGTTTAAACGAATGACTGAAGTATGTATCTGGAAAAGCAAAAACGGTTTATGAATGAGATCATCTTGCAAATCAAAGTGTATTGTCTGTTATACGTTAAGATCTGGCCGCACAGCGATTCTGTATTTCCTATATTTTTTAAACTCGTTCTATAATGAACTATATCTCAACCTTTTTTTCCTAGAATCCTATATTTTTTCAAAAACTCAGGATTTTATTTTGGAGAATAAATTTTCCCGATTACCACTCTAAATAAGGCTGAGTTACACGAAAGTCATATAAAATGCATGAATGTAATTTTTCCACCACATGTCAAAAACTACCAAAGAGCAAAAGCTCTTCTAAATGCATTTAGAGGGAGCTCTGTTTGTAGATTTTGAATATTTTTCTGAGTTGAAAATTGACCGTATACCTGTAAATTATATCTTTTACTGTATAGCCATCATTTGACGCAACTTGTATTACATGACTTCTATGATAGATTCTTCATTAAATTACACGCACTTTTCAGACAGAACTATATGTGAAAGCTGGAGTGTGCGTAATTTAAAAAAGTGGCTTGGGACTGACCTCAGTTGTGAGATATGAAATATGTTATAATCTCGAGTGACATACAAACACCGATTTTCTTCTTTCTTATAAACCATACGTCTTTTAACCCTGATATTTTCAGTGATAGTTGACCACAGTAAATAGATAAAATGATAAAAGTTTCGTCTTAAACTACCATACTTCAAGGTGGTTATAGGTCAAACAATATGAAAAATCTCGCGTGACAGAATTTCAAGAAGTGACTGTACATCGAATATTTGGGAAAAAGTATAGTAAAGATTCTGATGAAAATACCAGCGAGTTTCATATTTGAAAAACTTGGAAGTTCGCTAATTTTTGACGTTCCAATGATAGGGAAATGAACGAGTTAAAGGACTATTTTCTATCAATGGATGCTAGTAAAAATCAACTTTTTGAACTTTATTCATTCGATATCTCTAGATCAGTTGGCGATAAAATCGTGATTTTTTTGTGTGGTTGTGAGAAGATATTCGACGCGTTTAATTTGAAAAATTTATGAAGATATTTTGATTGCACACTTTCAAGTGTATTAGATATTGTAGTAACATTGAAAAACGAGATAATTTATATTGTATAAACAGAAAAATAACTTTTATTTTATATTCATTGTTCAATTTGATTTTGTTTATATTTATGCAGACACATATATAGAACAGTTAAAATAAATCGAACATAATTTAACTTCTTTTATTCCTAGAAATATTCAACTATACCATTGTTTTTCATAACTCGAAGATATTTTTCTTTCGTTCACTAGATTCTCGTAGAAAATATGACCTGTTATCTGTAAGGCTTCTCAGGTCTCTAAAGACCTTTAATAGTGAAAATCAACATCCTATATATTACTATATTTTTATAGAGTATCGCTGCGAGGTCAGATTATACGTCTTATCGTTTTAATAATTTTATTTCATTAATTCTTTATCCTATACAAATACAATATCAATTAACTAGTTAAATTATACAAGTACAAAAAAAAAAAAGAAAATGTTTGTCTGTGATGATTATTGTTTATGTTAAAGATAAAAGTCGAATTCTTCAGTGAATCATTGTATAAGTGAATTTGTGCCGAATCACATACGGTTAATCTTTGGAAATTGTTTATGTAATAATTCAAAAAATAAATATATATGGATATCAGTTAACCACGTCGTTTTATCATAGACATTGCGAATCGAATCTAACTTTTTATTCCGTTTAAGATTAATTCGTTTTAAATTGGTTCATTTGATTTGTAAAAGTATTAATAAGCTCGATAGAAAAATGATTAAAGTAAGAATTAATCAATTTATTTTAGTGACGTTTATGTTCTTAGATTGCAACTTATATTTCTCAATTTCCCATTATATGAGCTAATTAAACTGAGAAAAATTCAAATTTTTCTATGTTGTAATTGATCGACAGGAAAAATGATGCAATCTATAGAAAAGAAAAGTGCTGACACCAGATGGTTTTCATTTATCCCATTAAAACTAATAAGCTTCAATCATTTCCTCTAAAGTCAAAGAGTGGAAGCGTCAACAATGTATTTAAACTAATTGGCCTATATCTGACATACTTATATTTATAAAAGCAAACTATTTTTTTAAAAAAATATTATCATTGATTTGCCAATAATATATTAAAATAATTTATTAACAGAAAAAAAAAGATTGTTATGATCTTTTATTTCCTTATAATGAAATGCAAACATTATTTTCTGTTAAATCAAAGTACTAATTAAATATTAATTTATCTTAGTATATAAAACAGAGGAAAAAAAAATATTTGACATTTCCCATATCGTAATCGTTATCGGAAGCATTATCAGTTAAATATCTAAACAGATACTAATTGAATAAAATAGAATATAAGGAAGGAAAAAAAAGTCAAGATATTTTTATATAAATATTATCTTCGTTCTTTTTTCCAAAACATTTCATAATTCTAACAGTTGTTCCTGTTCTCTATGACCTTTTCTTCTCTTTGGCAAGTGTTGATATCATCATATGGAAGTTTTCGTCTGTTGATGTGCCATATTGAAAATGTCATCTCGGCTGGAAAATAACAGACAGCACGAACAACATATTAAACATCCACTAGATATAAGAATGTATTCCACATGATTGTGAATATTATTCTTCAGTTTTATATTTCTTAACGATTTAGAATAGTCATAAAATTATAGTTTTAGTTTCTAAATTAGTTAATATAGTAGTTTATTAGGATGATTCTATTCCTAATATATACTTGATTTTTATATTAATATTTCTGTAAGACGATGAATTTGTATGCATACTTGAATAGTTTCATAAAACTGAACATATTATTATTATATTATGTTCTTTTTCTTTCTTTTTTATTATTATTATTTATTGTGTGCACGATTTCATCTTCTATGCTTCGAGACAAATCGGATGATTATTTATGTTGTTATCGTAACTACTCATTACTTAGTCAAATAACCGAAAGAAGAAGAAGAAAAACTACTATTCTATTTTTTTTTCTTATAAACGATAGAAAATAAAATTTGATAAATATGAATTTTCTATGAATCTAATCACATACATGATAAGAATTGCTCTCGGGATATGTGAGATGCTATAATAGACCAACTAGAAAAGCAAAAAAAAAAAAAAAGAAGAGACGACATAAGTTAATTTATATAGGATATGCTTTCTGTCAACGTTCTTATTTTCTAGATTGACGATGGAATCAACAGATACGAATGTCGGAAGAATTTCTTTAGGACTCAATCTCGATCAAATAACTGACGTACGAAAAAGTCGAACAAGTCTTTTTAGTGCAACTAGTGATGATGCAAATCTTCAACTTAATGAAGTAAGTCTTGATTAAATTCATAAGAGAATAAGTAGTTATAGAATGAAGATTTTTTTTTATCTTACTGATTGATTGAGTTTTAAGTAAAAATTCAATCATTTTAAGTTAGTAAAAAAAACAATGTTTATGCCTGAATAATCATTGCATTTTTTCTTTCTATACAGAAGGATTTATCATTATTTGAGATTGTAGATGATAGAAATTCTTTAATATGTAAAACATGTGGTTTAAAAGAAGCTTTAAAATAAATAAATTTCAGTTGAATAAGTAAAGCTAGTAGCATGAATATGTGATTATCTCTATTCTCTAAGATTTTATCGGTAAAAAAAATCAGTATTTATTTTATATTCTTAGCAGAATTTAAGATTTAATCATCACATGATATAAAAGAAAAAAAAAGATCTCTGATATAAATATTATAATTTTATCAATTTGATTTCTAAAAATTTCAAAAAAGATATATTTTTCATGAAAATTCTACAAATATTTTCTTAAATACACGTATGTATAAAAATTAATATTATATATTTATTTTCATAATCAAATCAGAATATAAAACTGCATATGATATGATGATAATCGTCTTCAATTAATAATTTAAATTAATTGATTAACATCTCTTCAATTAGATAAGACAAAAAAATCTAAAAATTTCAAGATATATTCGATAATAGGAATTATATTTATAGTAAAGTTTGCCATAAGATTGAATTCGAAAAATTTCTCTCCTATCATCATCATATAGAACGAGTGTTAAAGTGTATAGAGGTAGAATTTTGGTTTCCATTCCCTTAATAGTACGTATGAGACACATTGATAAACTCCCTAATTTACGATATGAGCCAGTCGATCATATTTCAAATTTAAATCCTCTAGGAATTGTGCTAATAGCTTCGTACTAGAAATTTTTTTTATTAAATTCAACTGTATAAAATTTTGTTTTTCTTATATCATTAATATGAAAAAAAATTTATTGATCAGTAAAATAATATGGATCATTTAATATAAAATTTAAAAGATTAATAATCATTAAATCTAGATTATTGTTTTGCTAGACTTTATATTGATTGACATATATGGTAAATAACAAATTGATATAAAAAGTCAAGGAAATAATCATAAAAAAAATATTATATCATTTTGTAAAGCGATTTATTGTTTATCGATTAGAGTAATTTTTCTTTTTTTATGTCTTCCTACGCATAAAATGTCATTGATTCGAAATAAAATATGAATAAAAGATAGAAGGTGTTGCATATTAAAATTCCTGTCATATTTTTTTGTTAAAGGTCATCATTATTTTACTAATAATAAACTAAAATGTATTATAATTTTTGAAATGTAAGTCAAAAAATAAAAAACGAAAAAAATTATTGAAATTTTTGATAATTAAATTCTTTTGTTTACATTGAATATTTGCTTTCTTTTTTTTTTTTTTTCTTATATGTTATAATTATTTTCTAATCGTTTGTTAGATTTATACTATTCTGTTGACAGTTGTTTCCGTTCATCAGTCAGTGGGTCATACTTTTATCGACGACATTTCTTCTTAGTTTGTTACATTTTTTTTTCTCTCCATTTTCTTTTTGACTATGCCAATAACGCGGATGTTCGTTGATTGATGGTTCTATCAAGTAGTCTCGAGAAAGAGTGTGTGCGCACATTCGCATTAAATATTAGATGTTATGTGCAAATGTGGTAATTGAAGCTTTCTTCTTCTTCTTGTTCTTTCTTTCTCTGTCGGTCTGTTTCTATATGGACCTGTTCCGGTTGTTATTTTAGCTTGATTTATGCATATCGAGTTATTGTTTCTTTTCTATAAATATATATGAGATCTTTATAGCATCTTTCATTCGTTTCATATATAACTGATATATAATAATGAAAATGATGACGTGCATATTTTATCTATCGAAGATGATGTATCCATACTTGTTTATATATGACAGAAATGATCTTATAGAGAATTTATCTTTTTCCTTTCTTTTATTTTATTTGTTACAAATATATATGTATTTATACAACAGTGATTGGTTTTACAAATCAATTTATGATCGAGTCACATGATGATATATGAAAGAATAAAGATAAAAGGAGCAGTAGTTATTTTTGTTGTTATTATTGTGGAACATGTGCATCGAAGAATAGGATAACAGGATACAGGAAATGTGAGAGAAATAAGCGAAGCAGACACCAAGAATAAGAAGGTTTTGCTTCATTAAACAACCTGTACTGCTTCTTTCCAAAAATAAATACATAAACGTCTATTCTTATTATCATTTATGATTATTTTATATTTAAAGTCTATGAATATTTTCTTTTCTCTTATTTTCTCATTACACGATGTTAATATAGAAGCCAATGTATACACCGTTTTTTTTTTAAACTTCTGTCTCTATGGATTCGAGCGCTTCATCAACAGTGGTCGTCATTTTCTTCCTTTTTCTTTTGCATTAGTTGTATGTCTTCATTTCAACATCAACTATAACAAAGCGCACTATCTTATCCGATCATATACGTAGTTAGTTCTATAAACTTGGATACGTGGATGAGAATGTGCGTGATGTGAATTAGAGGTCGAGGAAAGAGAATAGATCCGTCTCGTTTCAATTATTGCTGATGTTGTCATTGTCGATATAATAAACAGTATGAAATATTTTTAAAAAAATATAATATCAATTTCAATATAGTTTGTAAGTCTTTATATTATTTCATTCGTTTTTTTTTAATCTTATTATTATTTATTGTTTTTATCACTAATCTTTCTTCTTCACTTGAAAATTTATTTTATATTAAGAGATATAGAAAAATAAGAATTGATATAAGGTAATTTATAATTTTATTTTTGGAGATGATTTTTATATTATTAACGGAAATTCGAGATCGACAACAAAGGCGGAAGTATGAATATAATTTTCAATTATTTTTAACGGATTGTCATTATATTAGCGACTATTGACAAAATGATATACATGTTATATGAATGACATCAATAATTATTTTCAATAACAGGTATGAAATATATTTCTATGTTAAATTTAATATATATTTCAAAAAATTCTTTTTTTTGCTAATCTAAAACTTTATATTATTAATAATTTTCTATCTACCGTATGATATCTAATCCAATTAGAGAGTAAATATAAATTTTATTATTAATGCACAATCCAACATCTTTCATTTCCTACTGTCCGCATAGTTAATCATGACATTGCGTTGTTTTGTTATGTCATCATTAATTTTAATATATATACAATGAATTATATTTATAGGTTTTTTTTCTTCTTTCTAACAATATCCGACATATTCCCTGTTGTCCTTTTTTTCTCTCTCTCTCTGTTTAGTACTATCATTTGAATTATATGAGAAGAGAAGAGAAAAAAAAATGCATTCAACCTTGTCCGGAAATCGTCAACTATTATTAGCATAATTGTATACTATGCTTAGTTCACAAATTTATTTTGTGAAGATAACGAGTTCTGTCAGTCTAACGATGTATGCATTAAGCATGAATACATTTAGATGTTTCTCGGAATGAATAAAAATAGTTAATTGAATTATTCTTCTTGGATGATGATAATGAGAAAAAAAAAATTTCTTTTTTTTTTTGTTGAAATTGACTGTAAATAATAATAAATTTGTTGTTAAAAACAAAAATATTTTATATATTTATTTATATTGTTTATTTTTGTTAATTTGACTGATTACAAGTCAGTGCATGTGTGTAAGAAAAATAAAAAGAAAAACAAACGATTAATTGAGATTATGTTTTTTTTTCTTGTTTGTATAAAAGAACAAAAAAAAAAAAAAAAATAAAGGAAAGAAAGTAAAATAGGAAATCTTTTCTACATATCAAACTCATTGATTAAAGACAGAATGGAAGTCTACACAAATGTAAACAAGTAATGATGTTTTGTTTCTTTTTTTATTTGTAGAGTTTCTAAGAATAAAAAAAAAAGTATCAAGATCTTTCCATATCTGTTAAGTATATAACGTACAAATGTATAAGAACTGTCTACCATACAGAAACATATAATATTCATAGGCAAATATGTCAAAGAATGAAAGATCATTAGAGACGAACAGATGAGAGAAACTGGTTCCAGGTTTTTCTATGTTTTTTGTTGTTAGCAATATAACAGAACAGAATAGCGAAAGAAAGACAATCGACCGCATCGACTGATTTTTTTTTCTCGTCTCTTCTTTCTTCTTATTGATAGAGACATCGTCATCGTATAGTATTTTTTTTTCACGATCGGCATAGAAATAAATGGAAAACGAGATGCCATGCTTCTCTCTATGTCAATGTCAATGTTATGCACAGTATCGATTCGATATTATTGTACAAATAGTTAATTGAAGCAACTGCTGCCACTACTTGTCGTTGCTTTCGTCAAACGAGTGACACCAAATTTTTTCATCTTTTGATATTATATCAAGAAAAACCATGGCTTCTTCAATAGTTACTACTCCTATTTCATCGCCAACGGCTAAGGTTCGAGTTTATTTCTTTTTAATAAAAAATATATATTTATTGAATTAATTTATATAATATAAGAGTATTGACAGTAATTTTATGTGATGATGATAATACTGATTAATGATCCATCTATCTTGTTCGGTTCGTTGACATATATGACAACCAAACTCATGGAATAAAAAAAAAAAGTATTTTTTTCATTCTTTCCGACTACTTGATTCTTATATATATGTATAAAAATCTTAATGAAAGAAAAATACATAGATTAATTATATGTTTTCCATATATATATATATATATATATATATACATGTAGATAAATACATATATATATGTTTAGAAAATGCCATTGGAAGGAAGCTATGCAATATGGAATAATCGTGGAGGTTCGGGTAAAACTAATTTAACTTATCATTTGGCTATTAAATATGCATATCGAAATCCAGATAAAACAGTTCTTGTTGTTGATATGTGTCCACAGGCTGATTTAAGTCATGCTTTTCTTGGTAAGTATAGATAAAACAAAAACAAAAAAAGATATTCATTTTTTAAAAACATCTTTCACAATCGATAATAATACGAGCATATGAAGATCTGTAAAAATCTAAAATTTTTTTTTTCTCTCTTAATTAGAAAATAATATCCGCAAGCGAAAAGAAAAATATGTTCGTATTACTGTTGTCTTTTCATATTAAGAATAAATCATATTTAATATTTATTATTAATCAAATACACTTCTGTCAGTAATAAAAAGAAAAACTATCGAATTTAATTTCAACTTGATTGAACATTTTATATTGATAAAAATCAATGTTATCTTTATTTCATATTGTCAAAATTAATTATATCGAATAGATAGAGAATGTTAAGACAATATAAGACTTCCAATTCTTTGAAATTAAATTATTGTATACTTTCATAAGTGAACATCTTATGAACATATGTGCATTTTTTACTCCCTCTATCGTCTATGATTAATACACTAAAATTGACTATTCATTGATTGATAAATGTTACGTATCAAGACAAAAATTCAATTAATTAATGATTTATTAGAATATAAATTAGTTGAGAAATGTAATATTTTATTTCATTCTATATCTTGAACATCAAGACATAGTAAAGAATATGTACATGATTATTAAACGAAAATTTCAATATAATAAAACTTAATAAATGAGTGTACCTATACGACACAAGTAGTAGATTAATCAGTAAGTGATAATATTTAAACTATCAAATGTACACTTAAAAAATTGATTTCGATTTGGATAAAACAAAATTTAAGACGATGAATAAAAGAATCTAAATAACATTTCTTTTCTAAAAAAATCCTAATAATATTATTTTTCTAGGTGATGATGACGAAGGTCATGATTATGTTTCACAAATTGGTTCACTTAAAAAAGAGCCAATGATACTTGATGAACAACAACGTATACCACGTACTATATCTGGTTATCTTGATTTATATACATCAGTTGGATTACCAATGAATGTTGATCCACGTACATTTTTATTTAATGTATCAAAATATAATAGTCAATTACCTCGTAATGTAAAAATAAAAATAAAAATAAATTATTTTATTAAGATAAAAAAAAAACACGAAAATTTTTTCAAATAGGTTTATCTTTTATGTGGTGATACATCACTTGAATTATTGAGTCATGCAATGGAATTAAAACGAAGTTCAAATACAATAAGTCCATATGCTAATCCATGGCGTACAATTACACAAAGTTTACGTGCATTTGTACATAAAATAGGTGAACGACGTGGTATTAAATTAATGACATTTATTGATACAAATTCATCATTTAATATTTCAACTGAAATAGCATTAGCAGCTGCTGATAGAATTATTTTACCTGTTAGTGAAGATCATTTACATCGAAATGGTTTTGAATATCTTTTTAGGTAATAAAAATAAACTAGACAAAAAAAAAATAATTTTATTATTTTTGTTTTCCAGTCTACTCTATGGTTTTTCCCAACCATCTAGTATATATTATTATTATCGTCATTATAGTTTTTATTATCGTGCAGATGAAAATGGTGTTAAATTACCTAAAATACATTTAATTTTATGTAAAGCACCATTAACAAATAAAGAATCGAAAATAGGTTTTAATAATATAACATTACCAAAAGCTGAAGAAATAGAAAAATGTTGGCGTTTTATATATGATATATATACAAAACATCGTGATGCATTTGAAACTCGTACAAATGATAAATTATCATCACGTATATCATCAACATCAATTGATCAAAATTCAACAAATTTTTTTAATAATCATAGTAATTTTTTTTTACAAGCTGAAACATTTGAAGAATTTATGCGTCAATATGTTATGCATATTGGTAATGAAACAAATGTTGTATCACGTATAGCTGTTAAATCACATTCACCATTATTAGCTTTTAAAAATCCACATCATTCACATGAATATCAATCAACTGCACAAACTTTTGACAAAACATTAAACGATATTGTTGAACGTATTTAAGTCTTCCTTTATGATAAAAATAAAAAACGACAACAAATATTTTCTTTTTCTATATATGAAAAGTAATAAACCTTGTCTTGTTTTTTTTTTTATTTTGAATGACAAAAACACATACCTTATCAGGATGATCGACGAGCAAAAAATAGACTTTTTTTTTCTTATTTTGTTTTTATATAATTTTTCTTTAAATTTATATATAGAATATGCAGTTAATATATATGACTAATTCAATGAAGATCATTTATTTGATAATGAACAAAAGAATTTTTTTATAATATGATGATAACATCAAAGAAAATGATCTATATTATTTAATATTTATATAATAAGATTATATAGAAAATATAAAAGACAAAGGTAATATTTGATCAGTACTTAAATTATTAGTATTAAATAATATAGTGATTAGCTTTTTTCTATATAAGAAGTATAAAGATAAAATTTGTATTAGTAAAATAAAAGCAATTTTAGTTTTTGCTTATCTACTTCTTCTTTCTTTCCTTAATGATCGAATTTATCAGTTGTCATTTGACCTTTTCTGCTGTTCGAAATCGTACATTAAGTATTCAATGATCTCATCTCGTCCTCTTTTTTGTATGGATTATATTCTTTTCTTTTGTTAGGTGAGATGACAAATGACTTCTCATCGTTTAATTATGAAAAGTATAACATTAATTTAATTCGAAATAATCAACATCGTATTCCTTATTTTTCTATAGTTACATAGAAGTATTTCTCATGTTTGGATCCATCAATTATCTCAGACGGATAACTCAAGCAAATGACGGATTTTTTATCATAAGAAATTTTCAAATAGAATAGTATGCGAATTTAATGATAGCTGAGAAATTATATACGGAACAAGTAAAACTAAACAAACGTATGAAATATGAACTTTTAGATGAATAACTAGTTTCTTCTTTGTATTTGATAATAGAAGATATGTGTTTTAAAAGAATAAGAATTCTGTTTACTTTTTAATGTCAATGTTAATATGTTGAAATAAAATTTTTATATCGAGAGTTTATCTATCGATATATTCTATTGTTGGAATTTTACAAATAATTCTTTCTTCTCGTTTATCATCACTAATGAAATAGTCTTTGTTGTAGTTCATCTGTTATGATGAAAAGAAGTGAATAATTCTAATTATTAGGTATATAAAATTTATTAACAAATCTAGATAGAAAAATAAATTCGTTATGTATAAATTAATATTTAATTTCATCATCTATATATATCGTAAATACATATAATATTTATTTTTGTACTTTATTGATAATTTGATAAAGATTTTGTCAATTATCTCATTATTAATGTATGTAATAACATATGATTAAATCTTTTTTTTAAATTAAACTAAATCATACATGTATATATCCTAATATCTTGCATTATTCTATATTGCATAATTTTGATCAATAAACATTTACAAGGGCTATGATCGAAATTTGAGTTCATTTATAAATGATCAAAAAAAGAAAATTACGTGAGAACATGATTTTATTTATTTTTTTTTTCCTACACCTTCTAATCCTTTTTCTCATCATTACTATTATTCCTACCACCTTCTTTTCTCTGTCCTCTTCGTTGAGTAATCTGTTCGCCCTCATTATGTATATCTATACCTATCTATAACAGTCACCATTGATTACTTTTATTCATAACTGTTCAGTGTAGTGGTAATGGCGTATCATCATACACTCACTAATTCCTTTTTTTTTTTACAAGGCAACATAACAATGATGATGATAATCATGTGTTAGTCCCTCTTCTCTCATTGCTCAATTTAACATATGACATTGTGTAAAAACGAAAAGAAAAAAAGAAAAAGAACTAAATAGTACTATATCACATTTTTATGCAATTGATCATAGTACTACTACATTATAAGATACCTGATCAACATCAGTACTTGTCGTAGTTTTATTACCAAGAATGGTAAGTGTTATAATTAGATAGAAAATATTATCTTTGATCCAAATAATATAATAAAATAGTTTTAAATATATATATATTGTATAATATTATTTATTATTGTCATTATTGTATTTAATCAATATTAGTAATAGATGATATATATATATATATTTAAAATATGACATAAAAAGATTTGATAGTTGAAGGTTATTTAAAATAAAATATATTTGTTGGCTTCTTTTTCAATTGATTATTTTAATCTGCTTTCAAATAGTTTTGATAACGCATTTTTGTGTTATTATCATGAACTCGAAGTGAAATGATAATACAAGTCCCTTTTTTTTAATCCTACGTCCCTCAAATTGTCCTTTGTAAAATTAAAATTACAATAAAAAAAGAAGACAAACAATAGCGCATTGATCAAGGTTTTTGTCATTCTCATGCTGAATGTTTATGAGCAGAAGAAGAAAAAAAAACGAAATAAGTACAACGAAGAGATACACCTTCAACTTTGAAACAAACAGTATAAGGATAGACTAACGAGTAAATAGCAATCTGTTGCAAATATATATACGTAAGCAAGGGATATAAAATAAAGTGAATAAACGTCAATTTATTAAATTTCCTCTTTTAAGGACATTATATTGATTTTTTGAAATATGGTAAGAAAAGTTTTTTGGTTATTTTTTTGAAATATTTTTATTAAGAATAAAAGAATTTCTTTTTTTTTCTCTATCTTAGATCGTTCATTGGTTGTTATTATTTATTA
Source organism: Macrotrachela quadricornifera (assembly GCA_022393335.1). Taxonomy (NCBI): domain Eukaryota; kingdom Metazoa; phylum Rotifera; class Eurotatoria; order Philodinida; family Philodinidae; genus Macrotrachela; species Macrotrachela quadricornifera. Next base: position 212,789 of record JAJEKB010001062.1, on the reverse strand, counting down.
TTTATATTATTTCATTAACTATTGCTAATCCAACTAATTTTACGATAGAAAATCGGAAAAGATTAGGTTTGTAAAATTATTATTTTTTTAGATGAAAAAAAAAGAAACATTAATGAATAAATATTTGTAATTTTAGATGTTTCATCATCTTTATTAGGTCGATCAGCTATTTCAATCGTTGAAGATGATAAACGATGTTTTGCATGTCCAATAATTCCAGATACAGGCATTACTGGTCGATGTATTGTACCTTGTCATTATAATCAACGATGCTATTTAAAAGCTTCACATTCTAATGCTACACGTAAGTTTAGTTGAAAGATTTAAAAAAAAAAATTTTATTATTTTAAAGTCACTGATCGCCGTTGTACCGATGAGCGATGGGTACGTGATTTGCTCGTCGATGGTTGTCTTACATACAATGGACAATATTGGTGTATGTGTTCAACTGATTTATGTAATTCCGGTGATTTTACATCTATTCGTGGTATGTAAAATATAAAACAAATTTTCTTCCTTTTTTTTTGTTTTTTGTATAAATAAAAAATGTCTTTTTTTTTCTTATAAAATTAGGTTATAATGATTGTGCAAATGATCCATGTCCATCAAGTACAATATGTCTTGATACAAAAGATGGATTTAGCTGTATATGTCCACCATGGCAAGATGATTGCACTTATTGTAAATGATTAGTTTTACTAGAGAAAAAATAAAAGATATTTTTTTTTGGATATTTCTTTTTTCAGCTTCTAATATTGGTTGTACCTGTAAGAATGGTGGTCGATGTATAATGGGACTGGGAACATATATTTGTGAATGTCCATATGGTTATAATGGATTGAGTTGTGAAACAAGTAAGTTTTGATAAAGAATAAAATAAATATGATGTATTATATTTTTAATCTGTAAAATGAATATGCTCTTTTTTATTGTAATGTAGGAGATATATGTATTCCAAATCCATGTATGAATGGTGGTACATGTCAATCACAAGGTTTACTTAGTTTTACGTGCCAATGTCGACCTGGATTTCAAGGACTTACCTGTCAGATATGTAAGTATTTAAATCTTATGAAGATTATCTACTTGTAGACTAGGTCTTAACATATTTCTTTTTTTTATTAGGTGATGCTTGTATTCCAAATCCTTGTCAAAATGGTGGATCATGTATTTTTGATGAACCAACTGGAACTTTTCGTTGCTCTTGTCCACCTGGATATACAGGTCGTACTTGTGATATTAGTAAGTAGATAGTGACGATCATTATAAACATAATATATATATATATATATAAATGATTACAGGTAGTCAAGTTACTCCTCCTCCTAATCCATGTTCACAAAACCCATGTCGAAATGGTGGAACATGTCAACCAAATAATGCAGGAGGATTTATGTGCTTATGTCCGGCCGGCTATGAAGGCATTTGTTGTGAAATACGTGAGTTATACAAAAAAAATTTCGTTATTTATTGTTTATAACAATAGGTTCGGATCCTTGTTCGCCAAATCCGTGTTTAAATAATGGTATTTGTATGGCAAGTGGAACATCTTTCATTTGTTCATGTCTAACAGGATTTTCAGGACAACGTTGTGAAATACGTAAATATTCATGAGATATCTTGATATTAATATTTATATATACGGATGATACTAGGTGATCCTTGTGCGGAAAATCCTTGTCTTAATGCTGGTCAATGTATACCAAACGGGATAGGCGGTTTTACATGTGTCTGTGTCCAACCATATACAGGACCACGATGTGAAGATCGTAAGTAAAAATATCATAATGAAATTTA
>JAJEKB010001062.1:190329-210982 GCA_022393335.1 Macrotrachela quadricornifera | reverse complement strand
AATAATAATAATAATAATCCAAGTCCAATAAAACGAACAACAAGTCGATCTATATCAGATTATTCAACAAGTACAAATATGGATTCAATTATAAATGAAAGTACAAATAATAACAATAATAATAATAATAATAACAGCAATCATTTTCCTATAGAAGAAACACCATCTTTATCTGGACGAAGTGATACAGGAAGTAGTAGTAGTAGTAGTACAATGAGTGAATTAATATCAAATACAGATTTACTTGTAACAAATAATGATGTAAATGAACCTGATACAAAAAAATTTAAACGAAATATAAATACTACTGGAAAACTAATGACAAAAGATAAAAGTAAGATATAATATTATACATTATCATATTAAAAAATGAATAGGATGATTTTAGTATTAACTAATTAAGAATTTTTTTTTTTGAATATTTTTAGAATTTGAACCAACAACAACAAATATTGTTAATGATTTATCCCCTTCAATATCAATTCAACATGATGTATGTCAACGTTTAACACGTCGTTTTTATTCATATCAAATGGAATGGTTACAATTTCCATCTAATCTTGTTGAATTATTAATAAATGATCGTGATCTTATAAATAATCAAAATAATCTTCTTTCAATTCCACCACAAAATTCATCATTAATTATACGTAATATATTTAATAATTATTTAGAACAACAAATAAATGAATGTTCATTAGCTGAAGTACTCGCTATAAGAACATTAATATCATCATTAATTGATATGTTTAATATAGCACTTGGAAAATGTTTACTTTATCGTTTTGAACGTTTACAATTACGACAATTATTAGAAAAAGATTCATCAATATTATTATGTGATTATTATGGTTCAATACATTTATTAAGATTTTTTTGGCGTATTAAAGATTTTTTACGTGATATGAGTGCAAATACAAATCGAGATGAATTTGGTTTATTATTAAGTCGTATTCAACATTTTTTGAATTATTTATATGAAAATAAAACAATATTATTTCTTTCAAATGAATATGATATTTGTTCAACAGAATATTATCGTTGTTCGTTGCAATGTTTTCAATAAAAATAAAGACAAAAAACAAAGTCTTTTTTTTTTGTTTTGTTTTTTCTTTCTTTTTCTTTTTCTTTTTTTTTGTATTTTTATTATTGTTATTAGAAGAAAGATTGAGTATATGTGTGCGTGTGTGAGAGAGAGAGAGAAAAAAAAGAATTAATAAAAGAGAAGAGAAGAAATGTTTAATTAATGTAAAATGTTTAATTCTTCTTTTTTTTTTTTAAATTGATAATGATTATGATGCTGATGGTGAATAGTAGAGAAAAATCATTCGATAAATAAATGAAGACTATGACAATTTGTTGAGTTGTTCTTGTTTACAAATAACACAATTATGATCAGATGAAATTTTATGATGATGTATAGAATTTTTATGTCGATTTTGTTTTGATTTATTTAATAAAGATGATAATGTATCTGATGTTAACCAATCGGAATTAGAAATAGTTTTACCATTTGATAAAGAAATTTTTGAAGTATCATTATATGAACGATTTGAATTAATTCGATTTTTAGCTTTAATAAAAGTAATGTCTACATTTGAATTATTATTTATTCCAAGATATGAAAGACTAGCAGCAAGTTGTTGAGCTTTTAAACGACGTGTTTGATTAATAGATTTTGAAATTGATGGTTTACGTTTAGAATTTTCAGATGTTTCATCATTTAATAATGTTTCTTCAGTTGAATTTTGTTTTGATGCCATTACTAATGGTTGAGCAAAACCACCTTGTGAAAAACCACCTTGAGATGGTAATAATGGAGCTCCAGCTGGTATAGAACATCCTAGATTATTACCAGCTATAATAGGTGGTGCAACAACAGATACATGTCGTGGAATTGGTACTTGTTGAACGTTAACAATTGGAACTGGTGCAGGATATGGAACAGGACATGGTTGTGGCACACTTACTGGACGTGGATAATAACTAATAGTAGGAGGAGCTATAGATGGTGTACAAAAACAACAACAACAGGAAAGTCCACCATTTAAATTATATTGTGGACTAAAACCACCAAATGTTGGTGGTGTAAGTAAAGGATTTGGTATACCACAAGGCACAGGCATTACCATGCCTACATTACTTGGAAATTGAAATGATGGTGGCGGTTGATAAGCCATAGGACCCATAGATAATGCAGACATAAAGGATGATGGACTCATCATACTAAAAGGAGTCATTGATGCCATTGGATACATACCTTGAACTAATGGATTAAATGCAATAGGTAATGGCATAGCAGCTGCTATCATTGGAGCAGCTGATGGCATACAACATGATGCTGGAAGACAAGGCATCATTGGCATCATAGGCATAATGCCACCACCCATTGAACCCATTCCTAAATTTTGTTCATATTTAGCTATTTTTCTTTTCATATATGGTATCATTTGCATTGTAGTATTACCCACATAAAAATTTCCATAATTCAAAGGAGACATTTGATTAAATTCTATAAACAAAATATTTTCATAGAATTTTTTATTTATATTATGAAAATTTACCTCTACCATACGGACCCATAGAGAATGGGGATCTACGTCTCATTCGTCCTCCATAAGTTTCAAATGGATCAGTTGGTGGATAGCCATAGCCATATACATCATAGGGATCATATTCATCAAAACCAGCAGTCATAAAACCTGGTCCATATCCTGCTCCATATCCTGGCGGATAACCTCGTCCATACGGAGGTGGAAAACCTCGTCCATACGGAGGTGGATAACCTCCTCCATATGGAGGTGGCATCCCTGGATAGAATGAATCAAACATTGGATCGAACTCATCATCTCTTTTTCTACTAAATCTTCCACCCATTATTGTCTATATAAAATTTTGCTTTAATTTTGTATATATTACTTCTCTACATTATAGCTTTCAAACAGCGATAACGACGTCAACAAAACCTAAATTTATTTACCAAGGACATATATAGTTATTGATGATTGCTCGTTTTTTTTTCTATATAATGTATGCGTCGTTTATTTTTTATCTTTTCGTCATAATAAACGTACACCTGTACGTAGTGGCAAATAATTTTGTCCCATAACACACAATACTTTTCGGCCTTGTATAAATGAAGATTGTCTATATCACAAGGCTAGATAGTGTCATATTAATATCATTGAATGATAACATATTCATCTAGACACAAATTAGTTTTTTTTTCCTGTTTCCAAGGGCTTTTTTTTTCAATCAGTATAACTATATGAAACTTTGATTAAGAACATGAAATTAATTATCATATCATTTGGAGGACAATGTCTTTTTTTTTTTAAATAATAACAAATGTATTGGTTTCATAAGACACAATAATACAGAGACAACAAAAAGAGAGAAAGAAAAAAAAAAGAATTAGATTTAGAATTCACGTCGATGATATCGATCTGGATCATAATATGATGTGACAACAACACGATTTGCAAATTTTCGTCCTGTTAAAGCTTGTTGAGCTTTTTGACATTCACTTATTGAAGTAAATTCAACAAAAATCTATAGAAAAAAAAAATTTTTTTTTTATATATATAATACAAAAAACGGTTAAATATTTTTACCTTTCCAACACCAGGTACATCAACACCTTGAATTGGTCGAGGAATTTCAAGACTTTTAACAAACCCATACTTACCACATTCTTCTCGTACATCTTCCATAATATCTATAAAAATAAACAATAGAAAAAAAAAAACAAATTCATTATTTAATCTTTACCTTCATATTCTTCATCATCACGTAACTCTTCTTCTGTAACCATATTTAATAAACACAAAACTTCTGTGCTTACAGTTGGTGCTAATAAATTAACACCTGGTAATTGAACACCAATACCTCCGGGCATCTAAAAATACATATATATTTTTTTTTGAAAATAAAAAAATTCAATTTTATTAAATTATTTACTCCAGGCATATTTTTCGCTCCAACACTTGCTAATTGTACAATTAATTTTTTATCACCTAATTGCATTCCATTAAGACCTTGAATAGCAGCTTCAGTTACACTAGCTTCAACATATTCACAAAAAGCATATCCTTTTGAAAGACCTGTTGCAGCATCTTTAACCAAATTAAATGCTTTTAATGGTCCAAAACTCATTAATAATTCTTTCACCTAAAAAATAATATTTTATCATTATTTAACAAATATAAAAAGAAAATAATCCAAGAAAAAATAAAATTAGGACTAAAAAAAATTTTTGTTTTGTTCATTTATCTAGAAAATAAAAACTCAAAATAATCGCACTCACAAGAAATTAATAAATATGTCCATTTTCTTGGGTTGTTCTAGATGTATGACAAGCGAGATGAATATTTATTTTAACCAAACACTCGACACATCATCGCTGATCTAGTCTAGAACAACAATATATAAAAATCAATTTTTTTTCTTCTTATTTCTCTATACTAATATATCAGTTAGAATTAATACGATTAACAAAAGAAAAAGAATTCTAGTTATATAAATTGATAAAGTCTAATCACATTCTAAGCAATGTTTATTGTAAAATTTAAAAATTATTTTTAGAAAATCCTTTAAATTTTCGATCGACATATCTAACCATATTTGCTCATTTGGAAGATATACTTACCAGATTTGAAAATCAGAAAGAATGAAACTATCTAAGTATGATCAATTGTATTAGCTTACATTATTTATTAATTTTTATAGAAAAAATAGTACTCTTGTAAATACTTGTTTTAATGTTTTCAAAGTCTAAATGGAATTAAACTTTTGTCCGAACAAATTTTTTATATCTGATATTTAAATGAAAGATTATCATAAGGATTTGACCCTTGAACAGAATGTATACATATAGGTTTGTAGTCGAAAACTTTCTCTCTATATTTTACACTTCTTTTTACATTTTGACTAATAAAATACTCATAAAGAAATGAATGAAAAGAAGTTTGAATAAAAACTATATAAAGGTGTCAACAATGTTATGAAGATTCATTAAGAAGCCTATCAAAATTGTTGAAAGTTTACTCTCATATGAAGATTAAAATAGATTTTCAAATAAATAAAACTAACCTGATCATCATTTAAATAATTAGGTAATCCACCAAGAAATATTTTAAATGGTGAATCAGCCACAACAGTAGAAACAAGACCTAAATTAAATATTTTTTATTTTTTATTTTTTTTGAAATATAAATCTTACCAGGTACATTTGAATTAGGTAAATCACCACCGCCTGGCATTGGTTGATAATCTCTTGGTCGACGAATTTTAAGTGATTGCCCTTGAAAAACAATACCATCAAATGCCATAGCAGCTGTTGTTTCATCAATTGAACGAAACTAAATTATATATATATAAAGAATTTATTTTCAAAAAGAAAAACGAATATACTTCAAGAAAAGCAAAATTTTTATCAAGATTTATTTGAACAGCAATAACAGGATTTCCTTCTGTTTGTGATAAACCAGTTAATTGCATTTGTTGATTAAAAAAATCCATCATAGCATTCTAAACAAACAAAAGAATTTATTTTTAAATAAAATTTTTCTATTTTATACTTCTGAAACACCAAAAGGAATATTTCCAACATATAATCGACGTGATTGATGAACAACATGACTACCAAGTACTGGTGTAGCTGCAGCTGTATTAGCACTCCAATCTTTTCCAGTAAATATTTGAGATATTTGACCAGATGCTAAATATAAAAGATTAATTTAGAATTTTGTTTTTTTTAATAATATTTTAAATTATACCTTGCATAGCTTTATATTGAACAGGAGTAATATGTTCAAAACCAACAGGTGGTACATCCCAATATTTATATTTTTTTATAGGTTTTTTTTCATTTTTATTTTCTTTTTTTGAACGATCTTTTGGTGAACGTGAACGACTATGTTTATTTCGATTATTATCATGTGGTGAACGTGATCGTCGACGTTTACTTTCTTTTTCACGTGAACGATCACGATGACGACGTGATTTACGATCTCGAGAACGTGATCGAGATGAACGTCGATTATTTCTTTCTAAAATAGAAAGTAGAAAAATAAAATTTATTTATTTTTTTTTTAAATTATTATAATAGAATTTACCTGGTTCATCATTTGCCATTTTTGCTTTTTTTTTTTTTTTGATCTAAGTAACTTTGATTATTCTATTGAAACAAATGAATAACAAAAAATGTAATTGCTCATGGTAGACAATATGGAAATGTTTAACCAATTAGAATTTTTAAATATTACAGATGACGCTCCATGACAAGAATATACTTTTATAATTGATTTTAAATAAAGAATAAGTTAAATATAATTATTATTTTTAGTATAAAATTTATTTTTAGATGTAATAGAAAAATAGACAGTTATTAAATTATTTAACATTAAAATTAAAATTTCATTATATATTTCTTTGATTTTAATAAGTCTGATTCTGATGTTACATCATATTCATTTAAACAAATGCTTTTACTCTTTTATAAAAATGTTCAAGTTTTTTTTCTTCTTCATTCTGATTTAAAAATATCCTATCTCCATCTATCGTTATTGCTATAATATTTTCTCTCTCTCTCTCTGTCTCCCTTCGTCTTTATAATGTTACCTTAGTTACTTTAAGAAAAGAGAATACAAAAAAAAGAAGTAAATGTGAGTTCGATTCTTTATTCTTTGTTTATACTATATACAATTATATTGTATAAAATGTCTAGTTAACTGAACTCTATTGACTAGACTTGTTATACATTATAAACGATAGAAAGAATATATACAATAAAATTGTTAAAGAAATAAAGTTAAATAAAAGATTGTTATTCATTGATTTTGATAGTAAGTTTTCTTTTATTGATTGATTTTATAATAATTCTTGAGTAAGTGTAAAGATGAAGACAAGTATTGTTTGATTTTATATTACATATTACATATATAACACCTATTTTATTCAATTACTAAAAACTGAAGAAATTTTTTTTGTGTTCGTTTTTGCTTCTAATAAATTAAGTAAATAAATAATAAATTTTAGATAAAAATGACAACAAAATCTGATCGACTTCTTCGTTTAAAAATTATTACTCTTGGTAATATTAATGTTGGAAAAAGTTGTTTAATAAAACGTTATTGTGAAAAACGTTTTATAACAAAATATATGGCAACAATTGGTATTGATTATGGTGTAACACGTTTACGTATACGTGATTATGATATACGTATGAATATATTTGATTTTTCTGGTCATCCACTTTTTTATGAAGTACGAAATGAATTTTATCGTGATGTTCAAGGTATTTTACTTGTTTTTGATTTAACTAATCGTCGATCATTTGAAACATTGGATTATTGGCTTTGTGAAATGAAAAAAGAATTAAATTTAAATACTGTACAAAAATCTTCAATAACTGTGTATGTTGTTGGAAATAAAAATGATTTAAAAAGAGTTATAGATGAAAGTGAAGCAAAACTTTGGGCTAATATTCGTGGTTATCAATATTTTGAAACATCATGTATAAATTATAAATTTTCTTCATATTTATTTAGTTTATTATCTTTTCTTTTTTTAGCTGCAACTGGTGCCGGTGTACAAGAATTATTTGATAATTTATTTTCAGCATTAATTGATACGAATGAAAATGGTGGTATTCTACCAGCTAATAATATTCCAAATATAAATTTTACTATTGAACAAGTTGAAGCTATTAATCGATTACGAAATACTAAAGATAATTTTGAACGATTAGGTTTAAGACATAATTGTACAAAAGAAGATGTTTTAGCAGCTTATAAACGTTTAGCTAAATTATTACATCCAGATAAAAGTGATGCACCTGGTAGTGAAGATGCATTTAAATTATTACTTAATGCTAAAACAGAATTATTAAATCGTTTTGAAAAATAAAATAATGATAATATATATTTGTGAAAAGAAAAACCAAAATTCAGTTTTTTTTTGCTTTATATATATATGATTATAGGAAAATCGAGATCAATATGATGTGAAAGTTTAAAAAACTCATGTTAGCACGTTAGAGAGGAAACTAGATTCCTCAACATACTCATAGAAGTTTTCGTATATACATGTTTAATATTTTCACATAGAGAGACATACGAATGCCTTTATAGAAATTCCTTGTGTATGCAAGACAATATTAGAATAGTCCAAAAATAAAATACATGGTACAGACATCCATAAACATGTAGAAGTGTTTTTTTTTCAAAGATGAAATTCGAATATATAGATACTTTGCTTTATTAGAGGAACTTCTTCCTCATATTAAAAATACAATAATAAATGAAGGATATAATGATCATATGATAATTTCCGGACATGTATGTGCATGAAGGATAATAACTATGAAAATATTAGAAAATTGAACAGGTTTTTTGAGCTAATATAGTATGATTATAGAAGAATGATTCTATTTTTACGAGAAATAAATAAGGCTCTTTTTTTATTGGCATGCAGAATTTCAAAGAGGTGTGATCATCTAACATGTTTGATACTAAATAAAGATATGGTCAAACTACTTATGACTTCCTGATTCAAACTCTAATCTCTGATCTCATTGGTATATATATTAATTGATCTTGTTAATAGACCTCATATTTGTCTTTACTTTTCTTTTTGTAATTCATTTTTGAATATTAAAACTTTCGTGTGTTCATCGTTTACCAATCCTTGTTCAATAGAATTTGAAACTGAGATAAAAACTCTCAAAGTAAATAAGCCTTTTATTTATTGAAAAATCTATCATTAAATTTGAACTGTCAATCATTTTTAGCATTTTAATATGAATGAATTTCATGCAGAGAAAGTGGTTGATAGATGGCGCTATTATCTTCTATAGAATAATTTTAAAGAAAAGAATTGATTTTTTATTATATCAAAACATATCAATACAATATATAATAAACCAATTTTATTTAATTATACTATTATAAAATCTATATATATCATCTACTCATTCGTTTATATATCAAACCAAAGAGATGCGATCTAGCTAAATATGTATATGTACGTATATTAAATTGTTAGAAATTATTCTTCTATTGTCTAGATAAGAAAAAAATATGTTTCGTACTATTCGTAATCATTGGAAAAAATCTTTATTTGCATTTTGTGCTATATCATATGGTGCTAAATGGTCGTATGATCGTTATAAAGCAAATGAAATTCGTCAATTTTATTGTCAACAAGCATCTTTATATGGTTCTCAAACAATTCCATCAATGACTCGATTAAATCGTATTGCTGTTTTACTTAATGGTAAAGCTAATAATGGTAAAGCAAAATCAATATATGATAAAACAATATATCCATTATTAAATTTAACTGGTCTTGATGTACGTGTTTTTCGTGTCGATACAAATACAAATTTACAAGAATTACTATCAGATAAAATTGAACCAAATCAATTAAGTGCATTAATGATTATTGGTGGTGATGGTACATTAAGTGAATTAGCACCATATATATTTCAATCAAATATTTTAGAAAATTTACCAATTTGTATTGTACCAATAGGTGAAAATACATCATTTGCACGTAGTTTATTTTCCATAACAAATAAAAATAAACTTTATAATGATGTTAGTTTACTTTGTGAAACAGTTCTTGCTTTATTTAATGGAAAAATTGTTCGAAAACCTTTATTAAAAATTACAATGAATAATACAAATCATGAACCTATGTAAGTATATTGAAAAATAAAAATTTAATAATTAGATTTTTAAGGTAGTTTCAATGTCAGATTCCCTAGAAAAAAAATACATTTCGTTTCCTGTATTTATTAACATTTTTATTGAATATAGAAACAAGTTATTAGAAAACTAAGTACATAATTTGAAAGCTTATGAAATTCTCTACCATTCTGTATTAAAAGTTTTAGCAAAAACTGAATTCTAATTGAACACGTATGATTACAAAGAATTTCACAAACTATTCGAATATATGATTACTTTTCTCAAAATCTCAATTTATAGCAATGATTTGTTAAAAATTCTGTGTGCAACTATGTTTTACTAGGAGGATATATTAAGAAGACAAAATATGTCACAAAATGCAATGTGAAAAGTGAATACAATTTACAAAGACCAATTTGTAAAAAGATGAGATAGAAAAAAACCAAATCCACCTACTTACTAAACAAAACAATCTCACTTTCGCAACGTTGAAATTTGTTAGCTCAAAAGTTTGTTCGTTTAGAAAAGAAAAAATGCAACTATAGAATAAGCAATTCTTTAGAAATTCTAGAGCATTTCACATTGTATCTTGTGACATATTTTATTTTTTTTAATGCAACATATTAAGTAATGACAAAATGAAACACAAAAGTCGCTCTTTGTGTAATGCCGTGCCCATTATGATCTAAATGCTACCAGCTAATTTTCAACAAAAAATAGTTCTCATCTTCTATATTATTATTATGATATTGGTTGAAGTATGCTCAAATAGTATAGAAAGAAAGTTTGTTATACAGTATTAAAATATCACTCTCACTGCTTTTGGACTGCCCTAAGTAGTATAATCGGTGCCGTTTTTTATTGAAGTTCTGCAAACAGATCGATTGTTCGGTATTTAACTCGGTTTAACGATTGAATCGGTTTCGATGACGATTTCTCATCTGAAAACTATTTATATCCAAATAATCATTGATAATCTTAATTCTTTCAAGCTGTTGTTTATCTATAGATATAGAAATGATATGCAATTTAACCATATCTTAAATGCATTGACATATGTTAGAAATTTAGAATTTGTAAAGCAGTATTTGTATAATAAATCATTCGATTTCTTGTGAAGTTTCGTTTTATTATTATTCATGTAAATAAATCGAATATTGTTAAATATGATGAAAAATTGTTTATGCTCTGTTGATTAAAATTTTTCGGATACGAACTCAAAAAGCATTCTGGCTACTCTCAATGGAATTTGATACTTTAAATCTTGCAATCATTCCGAAGACATTTGATCCTTTGACGATAATTTAGTTGTAATCGACTTTCATTATAAAAACTTGAGTATAATTTCATCTCAATCAAGAATTTTTAAGTATATAATTGAAAGTTCATTAGAAAATTTTGTTAGTAAAATTATCTATAGAATTATCTAAGACTATTTCTCAGTAAAGATGAAGCATGATTATCGAAATAAAATGTATGCTGATAGGGCAAAATAAGCTCTTCTGTCTGATGTGTCACTCAATCATTTATAATAAAAAATAAGACTGTCATGACGAGAACACGAAGAGTTTAGAAAAGAAATTATAAACAATGCTAGTTACTTCGTGAAAATTATCATTTCTTACTGTTTTAAATAAGGAAATAGCATTTCTAATGACTTATTACATATTGAAGATGTATAATGAATATAAAGAAAAAGTAATGCTCAGAAATGTTAATAGTAAGGTTTATATAATACTGCATTGACTTGGACTACAATTTTAATTTCATGTTTATCAACTATCAATACGAAGATGATAATATTTTACTTTAATCAAATGCTATTTTGTCACATAATTCGGAATCAGTTAAGACAAGTTTTCAAGATTAATAATATTAAGATTTAATAAAAGCTTTTTCTAATATAAGGAAAGAGAATTTACGTATTTATATAAACTATTTTTCATATTCTTTTCAATAAAATATGAATCAGGAAAATTGAATTAGTCTTTACTATATCACACGCGTAGGCGTTGATACAAAAACTTTTTCATTATAAATATAATCTTTTAATACAAACTTAATTACAATAATACTTGTTACTATTTTTGAATAAGAACAGTTATATGAATTATTTTAAGTATTTAATATCTATTAAAATATTCAAGTTTCTTTATCTTGAAGAAATTTATTAATAGTTCAATTATGAAGTCAAATGCCTATTGAAAGGATATAAATATCCTTGTATGATATAATTTACATATAAGAAACAAAACGTAATTGAAATTAATTATTTATAATAGAATATCTTCCATAAACTATATGTAACACGTTTAGTGTTCTCATATTTATTTATATCGGGTGCGGCATAAATAATGATACCGTTAGTATTTAGATAATATCTCTGCCAATTTCCATCATAGATATTTGAGATTAGTCTCAAAAGATTCTCTGTTCAATTCTCTACAAAATCATATGAACAAAGTATATACAAAATGTAGCCAGAAAACTACAGGAGATTAATACCACAAATACATATCGTTTTTCTTCGTGTATACCGCCTAAGAAAAATGATCAGTGGTTCATGATGAACTTGTAGTGAAACCTGCTCCTAAAATCTCATTGTCTTTTCTTAAACAATTGTTCGAATTACTATGAGAAACATGACGCCCGAAAGCATAGAAAAATTGACAGTAGAATAGCGTCGTATCTGATTAGACAGCAGCAACGATATAATTTATTTTTGAAAACGTGCGTTGAAAATTAGTTGTTTTTGAAGCATAAGAATACTGCCGTCCTGTGGTTTTACAGTTACATTCTGTATATACGTTGTTCATATCATTTTGTAGAGAATTGAACGGAGAATATTTTGAGACAACGATCAGATTTCTACGATGAAAATTGGTAGAGATATTATCCAAGTACTAACAGTATCATTATTTATGCCACATTCGATAATATATAAGTGATTTTGTTTATCTGATATATATGTATGCATATTAGGATTAATCAAGCAAATTTTATGCTACGTGATATTTATTTAAATAGCATATCTAATGTAGTTTTTTATACTTTTTCGAATCATGTATTAAACATTAGATTTCGCTGAATATTGATAAGAAAAAATCATCAATTTACAATTTTTCATTCAGAAAGACCAGGAACAAATAGTTGTTTTCGAGACTTTTTCCTATACTAATGTGACAAATTGTAGGCGAACGTATTACCTACAATTTTTTTTTGGATGATGTGATTAGAATATGCATATAAATATCGTGAAGAATCAGATGGTTATATAATTTTGGAAGAATGAAAAAGAATATTTTATACTTATGTCATCAATGAAAACTAAATAATTGTATGGATTGATTTGAACATTTTGATAACTGTACTAGAGACTAAGATTTATATTTTGCTAAAATCTTGATTGTTCTGATTTACATATTTTTTGAAATAGAAATAAAATAAAAACATTTTATTATTATTATTTTCAGTTATGCAAGTTCATTAAATTTTGGTCATTATTCTCGTCTTGAACAATTACAAAAACGTTTATGGTATTTCAGTTATTTAAAATATCCTATATCATCAATATATCTTTATATAACAAATTCATTAAAATCAATTTTACCATCTGAAGATTCAACTATTATTTATTCAAATCCATGTACTGGTTGTTTACGTTGTCAACCATCATTAAACGACCAATATCAATTATTACAACAACAAAAAGAACAAAAAAAAGCTAGTTTTTTTTCTCGTATATATCAATCAAATCGTTCAAATATAAAACCAATTAATTCACCCATATCTCCACCAATAGAAAATCCTGATTGTGGTATTGAATATTGTATTAATACTAATAAAAAACCAATACAAATATGGGCAAATATTATTGAAGATGAACATGATTTTCAAATAGATATAAGTGATAAATTTGAACGTTTTAATTATGATAAAAATCTTTATCCAAAACAATCAATTAAAGTTCAACATATACGTTTTAATCCAAATAATGATTTAATTAAAAAACATTTTTTAATTAATCATGAAAAATTTGATTTAATAAAAGAAGAAAATAATGATAATGATAATGATGAAAATCGTTTAATTGAATGTCAAATTGAATTAAGTGAAAAAAAATTAAAATTTTTACAAATAAATAATGAATTTTTATTAGAAAAAAAATCAATATTAAAACCAACAATTAATGAACTTGAAGAAGATATTCTTGATAAAAAAGGAATTTTTCTATTTTCTAAACGTCATCAACATATACAAACATAAGAATATTTTATTAGCTTTTGTTTCATAAAAAAAAAGTATCTGTTTAATGTCTTTCGTTTTTTTTGGTTTTTTTTTTTGTCGTTTTTCATAGTTTATGCATGTCATTCATTTACTTTAGTATATTAAGAAATGAGAAACGACTTGCATACACGCACACTTTTGTTCTTATTTTCTATTATGAACAAAAAATGAAAAAAAAAAAAGAATAGAAAAAAATCTTCTAAACATCTCTCGACTAATATAATGAGGGATTTACTTTATATATATATATATAAATATACTAGATATAATATTTTTTTATTCATTTTCCAGTTCTGTAAGAAAAAAAGGAAGAAACTTGATTCTATTCTTTTTTTTCTGCATTATGGTATTTGTTTATACACCTAATCTTTAATATATATTTTTTCTTTGTCTGAGCAGTGATGCGAGCAACTTGTCAGTGATGTCTAAGTCGAATAGTAGTACCGCTTACATCATGTTCATTATAGACCTTTTTTCTCTTTTTTTCTTCAAGTTGACAATATTGACGACAGAAGAAAAAAATGACGAGAGGGAGGAGCAAAGACTCACGCACGCACTGCACATGGGTGTGAGTCTCGTCCGTTCTTGTTATTTTTTTCTCATCTGATGGTCGTGATACTTGGAATTTTTGTAGGTTAAAAAGGAGAGAAAAAAAAAAGAATGCCACAGACACACAATAAACAGAAAAAAAAAGTTCAAGTGTGCATATAATAATAATTTATAGATAGTAACGAGAATGTGCAATGAGGAATTGTTTTTTCTTATATGATCTATTTTTCTTTTAATTTTAGATGAAATTTTTTTTGATAAAACAAAGAAAGTAAATGTACTCTTTGTTTCATATAGTATATCAATGATTTTGTACTCTTTTTTTTCACACAATTTTAATCGTAAGAGATTTTTATTTTTACTATTCTCTCGATATATTGTCACTTTTTTTCCTCCTTTCTATTCTTTATTTTATTATGTATATTGATTTATTAGTTGACAAAAACATCAAATTCTTTTTTATTTTTTCTCCTATATTTCGTCTTGATTTCTTTTCTTTCGTTTTTCGACATCATCAATCTATGTAGTTGGAATAAAAAAAAACAACAAGAAAGAAACACACACACACATACACACACATATATATATAAATATATATATATATATATATATATATATGTATTCATACAGTTATTTCGTATGCTATACACGTGAGGACATTTTTTTTCTTTGTTATAATTTATTTGCCAATATTATTTAAGAATAGAAAAAAAAGTCTAAGGGCATTTTTATAGATTATATCATTTGTTAGGAATACATATTTACAATTCATTATGATAAGTAAAAGAAGAAGATTCTGTAAGTAAAAAAAAAATCATGACTTATCTATAAAAAATCTTTTATAATTAATTAGTATAGTAAAATAAAAACAAAGACAATAATAATACGAACATTCAAATTGACATTTAACTGATTTATCTATTGGATTATTATTACATTGTATTCATCATTTTTTTTTCTTTCCTTATTTCTTTATTATCATCGATTGAAAGTACCAGGACGTGTTAGTTAAACGATATATAAAACAAAAAAAAGAAGGCAATGCTGCAGCCGTTGGCGTAATGTCCGATGGAAACAAATGTAAGTGTATTAAGTTTATTTAATAAAATATATCTTAAAAACTATTGATAAAATAAGTCTTTTTATGGTAATATTTATTTTTTCTTATTATTTAGTTGACGTAACTTCATATACACAGCAACGTCAGCAAAACCGATTACCATTAGAAGAAATGGGCAATGTATTGCTTGACGCGATGCAAGCTACATTAATTTGTCTTGATAGTGATCATATTATAATTGATGTTTCAAAAACAATAAAACGTTATTTTGGTTTTGAACAAGTTTATTATAAATAAAAAATTTAAAATTTTTATTTCTATTTTGTTATTTTTAGTCTGAAATTATTGGTCTTTCAATGTTATT
The DNA here is from genome assembly GCA_022393335.1 of Macrotrachela quadricornifera. Lineage (NCBI taxonomy): Eukaryota > Metazoa > Rotifera > Eurotatoria > Philodinida > Philodinidae > Macrotrachela > Macrotrachela quadricornifera. The sequence continues at coordinate 195,030 of JAJEKB010001062.1, read as the reverse complement.
ACTTATTGAAGATAGTGAACGAGATCTATTTTCAAAATTTCTTTCTAGTACATCACAATGTAAGTCAAATCATTTTAAGGATAAATATTATCCATCTATTTAGAATAAAACTGTTTATTATAATTTAGTTTAATCTTTAAAATAAAAATATTCTTTTAGTATTTGATATTTGTTGTGTACGAATACTAATGGCTATTTCAAATGAATATCGACAAGTAAAAGTACATCGAAAAAAAAAACTTAATCAAGATAATGTTGGTAAAAAAAATATTGACAATTCTTTGTTTTTTTTCTTCTCTTATTGATTTTTTTCATAGATGTTCATTCTACTACACCACGACATAGTGGTTCTGTTGGAACAATACTTGTTTTAATGTTAGATGATTCATCTTATATTGATCTAACACTTTTTGATGTACATAAACAAGAATTTTATACAAAAATGAATTTATTTGGTGAAATTACATTTGAAGATCATAGGTATGATTTATTTTAAAGAAATAATTCAATATATGGATTAAAAATCTTTGAATGAGAGACAGAGTTGAATATTAAACTTTCTTTTAGTACTTATTCAACAGTTCTTGAACTATAGGAACTATTTGTTCAACAGATATATATTTCCTATGTTTTTTTGCTTTTTAAATAATTATCATATTCGAGTAATATAAAATAGTTCTAGTGCAACGAATAGTTCCACTAGGAAACTTTTATTCAAGTAAATAAATCATAACTGCCATTGTGTATTTTAAAATTGTTGTGCTAGACAGTTGAGATTCTCTAGAGATCTTTTATTTCTTTATCCTTGTTAGTCATAACACTGGATTGATAATTCAGCACATTAATTTTTAAAGAACTGACAAGAGTCAAAGATAGTTAAATATGTGTTAGATATTGAATGGTGTAAAAGTTCTGGAATCATTGAATAAGTGTCAAAAGAAAATTTCATAGTCAGATCTTACATATTGATATGAACGTGTTGGAAAATCATTCTGACGTCGAGGATTATCATCATTGTACTTTCTCATTCTTCTTAATCGAGATTGATCGAACTAAAACAATTTATATCAAAAGAACTGTGATGCATTCTTCTTTTAAGTAGATAGTCTGATTATTTTATCATCAATTGTTTTAAGTCTAATAAACGTAGCATCTGATGGAGGAATTACTCAAACTGTTACGCTACGACTTTATACTCATATTTTGATCGTAAGTCAACCTTATTATCGCTAATTAAAGTCAAAAAGGATTTGAATTTATAACTGTTTAATTAAATATTTAGCTTTAAAAAAGTCATTATTCATAGAAAAACTAAAGAATGAACTTTTGCCCATAATAAAATCTTATGATCATTCGAATGTCCGAAACTCTATATGGATAAAATGTCAAATTAAAATTCTGTTCTCTAATTTTTCTATAAATGTCTTTTCTAATATTGAATGTTTACTAATATGGTAATAAATCCGTTTCAATATTTTTCCTGACCCAAATCTCTTTAGACTTTGGCTAATGACAATAAGATCTCTTTGTCATCAAAATATGAGTTCAAGATCGCGAGACATTTGAGATTTAGCTTTTCAATAATGGCATTCGCTTATGATCCAATTAAAACATCTTCTATTTTTTATTAATATATATATATATCAATATTTATTTCTTCTAGAGGTGCTTTAATAACTGGTTATTTACCACATGAAATTATATCTCAATCAATATTCAGTTTTGTTTATCATGAAGATCGTCTAGTTAAATTACATGCACTTTGGAAATGTAATATAAATAAAATATATTTGAAATATTTTTAAAAAAAATAATGTATTTATTTAGGTGTAACAACTGGTGCAAGTAAATTACAATGGCGTTTACATGCACGTGATGGTTCATTAGTTTTTCTTCAAACTGAATATAAATTAATATCAAATCATCAAAATCATGATATAATTGTTGCTCGTAATGAAGTACTTGGGTTAGTAATATTATTTTATTTTTTAATTTAAAATAATAATAATAAAATAGTCCAATGCAACGTTCACAATTTGAAGAATTACAAACAGCTTGGAGACATCAATGTGCAGCAGATATTAAAGGAAATAGTTCATCATTTAAATTAAGTATGTTTATTTTTTATTTATTTTATATTGATTTATTTTTTTTCCTTTTTTCTAGTTACATTAGCTGATACAGATACATCATCTATTCCAATTAATGAATGTCGTATATGTGTTCCCTCATTAAATATGTGTTTTTCAACAAATAAATTACAATCATTAAATATAATAGGAAATATATTTAATGGATCCAAATTATCTCATCCATTAACTATTCAAGATTATATATCAATATTAATTGATAATAATAAATATCTTGATAATGATTTACAAAATATAATTAATAGTGTACCATCATTAGCAGCACGTTATAAACATTTAAATAATAATCAATCAACAAATGATATAGATATTTTAGGTAACAATAAATAAACAATATTTTAATTTTATTTATTTATTTATAATTTAGATATAACAGTAGATGGAAAATCACAGACTGAATTATCGTCAACATCATTAAATGATTCATCTATAAATAAGAAAAATGATTCAGATTCAATTGTACGTGGTATACTTAGTAATTCAATTAAATATAATAATGAAAAACAAACCGGTATGAAAATAGATAAATTTTTTTTCTTTTTGATAAAATAAGAAAATTTATTTTTAAGGTGATTCAATATCAACATTAACTGCATTTTTAAATGGTAATACTGTACAAAATGATAATACAAGAACAATACCTCAACAACAACAACAATTACAAGTGAATCAATCAAAGGTTATTAAATAAGATTGAGAATATTTTATTAGACTTTCTTTTTTTTTTTGATTATTTAGTCAAATAAAATTCCATCAAATCCTGAAGCAATTCAACAACAACATTTTGATTTTATTAAAAAATATAAATCAGGTAAGAAAACCAAAATATAATGAAAAGATAAATAAGTTAAATTTAATCATGCATTCATAGCCATCATACATTAGATTTCATTTAACTTTTGAAGTATGCTTGCAAAACAGTCGTCTTCAAAATCGAAAATTATCCATTGTTTTTCTTGAAAAAGTCTTGATAAAATCTTTTTGATCGAATATATACGCATACAATACATCTTAATGAACTATTAAATATTCGACAGGAATTTGATTTTATTCAGCATAATTAATTTTATAGTTAACATATATATGGAAATGTCAGTTGATTCATTGAATGATTTTGTTAATAATTAGAAGAATAAATTCGTATACTTTTCAACATGCGATCTATTTTTTTCTAACATACTTAGAAATTATACTAGTATATGCTAACTATAAGGTCAAATATTTCTGAATTGGAAGATTTGAAAAACTAAACATTATTTATGGAAAATATTCAATCAAAAAACGATTTGATAATTGAAGATATTTCTTTGTGAATTGTTTAGATTTCTTCTATTATATTTTTTGTTTATTTAGCCAAAGCAAAATTAGAATCTCAATTAGAAATAGCTCGTACACAAGAAATATCAAATGGTGGACAAGCTAGTGATATATTAAAACGAGTATGAAATATTTAAATTCTTTCGTTTTCTAATTTATTATTATAGAATACAATACTTAATAAATTATCTCAATTAGAAAATATTAAAAATAAACATTTAGCACGTACACGTGAACTTAAACGACAAACTCAACAAATAACATCAGGAATAGGCAGATCTATGAATAATATTGAACAAAAAGATTTACTTAATAATATATTTACTTCATCATCACCAAAATCAACTGGATTAATATCAATGGATAATAATAATAATAATACACCACCAGCAGCAGCAGCAGCAACAACAACACCACTTTCTTCTTTATATAATTCATCATCATCATCTCCATCATTTTATTCAACAAATTATCAACATCAAAGAAATTCTTCTCCTATATATCGAACATCAACTATACAATATGATACTGGACAATCATCAACGTCATATCATGATTCCCATACCAATGTTAAAAATTCAATATATGATGAATTTTTAACATCATCATCATCATCACCATTATCATATGTACCAATGAATAATCCATCATTATCCGTTCATTCATATATGAATATATCATTTCAAGATACACCAAATAATTCTCCAACAATAACTCCATCTTCTTTTAATCATCATCAACATCATCATAGTCCTAATTATCATTATTAGATATACAATTATTATCATTATTGCATAGGTTATTTTTTATTTTTCAATCAAAGCTGTGATTTTAAATATGAGCTAGTATTTATATAACTGATTTAAAAGTTCTTCATACATAGATTTGTCCATATTGGTTGAATTTGTTTTTTTCCTATTATCTTGCTCAAATATATGTCATCCTTATATTGTTTTGTTTTAATTAACAAATAAGGATTGTCATTATTTTCAAAGTGTTATATACTTTATTTTGTATGGTATGGTTATATATATATGTATGTGTATGTTATATTATAGTATATTTGTTGTTTATTCTCTTTGAGGGCAATAGCTTTCTTTAGTTGAACAATGTTTTCTTTTGTTTATGAAATTTTATGGAGTTTTTTTCTTTTTTTTTGTTTTTGTTTTTTTGTATAAATACCTCTTGTCGTTGTTTTAAATGAACAGTAAGATACAAAAGAAAACACAAAAAA
>JAJEKB010001062.1:123702-155329 GCA_022393335.1 Macrotrachela quadricornifera | reverse complement strand
AAAAAAGATGTAGTTACCTAATTAATAACATAAGAAGAAATTATAATGAACTAATTAGTTTATTATGATAGGAAAAAATTGATTTGCTGTGAATTTGTTAAATAATACTGTTTTACAATAATTTATAAATTTACAATTAAAATGTCTATATCAATCAGTGAACTTTCAAGAATATCTTTGATAGATTCTTATAAGTAACATAAGAACATTTATTCATAGACTTTAAAGTATTTTTATATTGTCTTTATATGTAGTATAACATGCCAGGAAAATCGTCTCAATTTTGACGATTACTCGTCAATTTTTTTAGTTCTAGCTGCTTCATCAATGCTTTTAGTGGAAGATTTCTGATATGACATTTGAATTCGAGAATATCAGGTTGCTATTCTTTTATATTTTTATCCAATCATTTTAAATTCTAGGTGTTGAAGAAAGAAAATCCAATTTTTATTTGAACTCATAGGATACAATTTTGTGCAACTATTCGTTGTCTCTCGATCTCAACCCGTTCTCTCGCATGAGCCAGTGAACAAAGAAAACAAATCTAAGCGAGAAATCTTCACTCAAAGTCTTTAAATAAATCTGTCAAAAATCGCTGATCAACCGAACAATAATCAGTTCGATTAATCGCCGATTTTCATGACATTCTCGAAATAATAACATAGTATCAAACCTATTAATTTATTTTTTATAAACTTCTTTTTCCTTTATATAAATCTTTCTTGTTTTCTTTAATAAACTACAATTATAATACGAGTAATTTACTAATCTATATAGATTATTCAATGAAGCAGATGTCACTGTGTATGTATAATTATTTTTCATTGATAGATAATCATATACTTATTTAAATATATCATTATATATGAACCTTTTCAACTTTGAAGATGTTTCATTGATTTTTTTATTATTTAACATTGATTGTAGCGTTTTAATATATACTTATATTTTGAGGTCGTCGTACATTAGTGATGGTAGTTAATGATAGTATATCGCCAGACATACATTAACTACAATTGTACGTGACATATACAACTATTGTGAGCCTCTTCCTATATATATATATATAATGAAATGAATTTAAATAATGGAAAAGAAGATTCGATTTTTTATCAATATTGCCTTGAATTAGCTAAATTATTGCGTACAGAACAAACTGACGATTTTCTTCATCTTTACGATAGCTTACCATCAGAATGGAATGGTTCACGAGTGAGTAATATTTTAGTAGTGTTTTTCGTTTTTTCTAGATAATATTTTAAATATTTAATGACGAATATCTACAGCTTGAAACAGCAAAAGAATATATTCGTCAATTACAAGAACTCGACGGCAACGAATTTGAATCTATTTATCAATGTGTATTTCCTAATAAAGAAAAAAACAAACCAAATTCTCAAATTATTATTATGTCAAATCTTTCAAAACAATCATCAATAAATCATAATGATGATGAACAAATAATTACAGCAAATAATCGAATAACACCCTTATCAATTATTCAACAAAAATCACATATTGATAAAACAACAACTAATAATCTCGCTAGTGATGAAAAATATGATATATCATCAAAACATTCCTCATCTATAAAGTTAGTTGAATAATTTTATTATTTTTCATATGTATAATAAATTTTTTTAGAAGGAACAATGATGAATCAAATACAAAAACACGACGTCTTCAACCAATAACGAATAATACTAATACACATGATATGATACAAAATAATTGTCGAACTCGTACTCCTGTTGATTCCTTTGTTCAATTAAATCTTAAACCAGTTATTGATATAACTGTTGAAGATTATAAGAAGGTGAACTATGTTTTATTTTTGTTCTTTTCTTTCTTTTTTTTTTTATCAACTCTACCCACTTTTCAATATGAAGAATCGAATGCATTTGCACGAATCTCAAACATATACCATTTCATTAGAGAAAAAAAGAAAGTGACTGGTCTATGATTGTTGTGTGCCTTTCTTTTAGTATAGATGCGCTGATAGGTATATGTGTATGTATGTATATGTGACAGCAAGTTTATATGTTACTAAGGTACAGAACGGCGAACAACAATCATGTGTCTCATTTTTCTTTTCTTTTTCTTTTTCTTTTTCTTTTCTTTCTTTCATCCTATGCCTATTTCTAGACGATAGTTCCAATTTCTACAACCAAAAACAATAGTACCAATAATCGACCTTCTCTATCTCAATCAATTGATACTAATGAATCAAATTTACAGGGTATAATGCAAAATAATATTATTAAAAAATATACAACACCTATATTAAATAAATCTCATGAAGAAACAAATTTAAATTCTTCCTTAAAACAAAATGAACATGATAAAGAACATTCACGATCACCATCATCATCCTCAGCAACAACAAATCAATTTTCAATATTATCTAATAATAAAAATCAAATATTATCACAATCAAATTCATTTGAACATAGTAAATTAATATCTCAGAATGATTTTGATTCTCATGGTTCATCAATAGCAACAAAATCATCATCAGATAATAGTGGAAGCGTTCGAAATGGTTCTGCTTCCGATAGTGATGATGAACAAAATCATCAATCAGAAAAAAACTATTTTTTATCAACAAAAAAATCTTCATTTTTATCAAAAACTAACTTATTAAATACTGATGATATACCAACAATGGTGGTAAATTATATTTTATTCTATATAATTTAAAATTTAAAATATATCTTTTAGTTAAATAAAATAAGCGATCATCAACCTAGTCAATACGATCGTATTTCACCTTTACGTAAGGTTTTTTTCTATTAAAGAAAATAAAAACAATATCTGTAATTTTTTTTTAGCGAAACAAGATAGTTATGAATTAGTACAATTTAATACTAATGATGAACATAATTTACTTGCTAGTCAAGTACCTAGATTTAAACTACCTGCTACCGACGGTATGTATTATTTTAAAAATATTGTCGACTTCAGTCTTTTTTTCCTTCTTCACTCTTTGTATTTGTCATATTGTTATATAGAGTAATTTCTGACGATTTTGAAATAACTGGACGATGAAGTGTATACGTGTATATACATATAAATCTGAGTCATGCTCTTGTTTTTATATCATCAAAATCGACGTAAAAGATAGGAGAAAAAGAACGAACGAACGAAGGAACGAACGAAGCGAGAAATACTATATTGCACAAGTACGCTATAATATTCATACTACCACATCATCTTTTCTTTCTTCCTCTTTTCGTCGACAACGACCGACCGAGTAGTAGCCCTCTCCTTTCTTTTTTTTTACTTTCTTATCTCATTTTTCAATATAATTATCCCTCCTCTAACGTCATCATCATCCATCGAGTCCATATCACAATAAAAAAAAAGAAGGCATATTTATGCATCTTAAACCCATCATGATTCGTTCGGTTTCCAGGTGAATATGCCAGATCTATTCAGTATACATTCTTGGTTGCCAATAATGTTTTTATATTATAAACTATCTGATAATTTTAACTATAATTCAAACGTTGGTAAGAATTATTTATTAGAAAAAAAAAAGTCCTAAAATAAATATTTTATTAAAATAAATAATTTTATTTAATTTTTTATTTTATATATTACAGATTCAAACGGTATTAATAATTCAAACAATGATATTCTTTGTTATACAACACAAAGATTACAACAAAATAATTTATCATCATCTAGTCATCAAAATCGGTAGAATAATATGTTTTAAATAAAAATAATTTATTTAGTTTTTGCTTTTTTTTTTTTATCTAATAGAAATCTTGAACAACATGAACAATATAATAACAATCATTCCAATTCATCACGCAAACCTTCAACTCGAGCACTTAAAAAACGAAAACAAGTATAGAAAAAAATAAATATATATTTTTTTTATTTTGTACATTTTTTTTAAAGCTACAACAACAAGAAGTTATTCGAACAGAATCAATTCCAGGTCATCGTGGAGATCGTGATGTTGATGAACTTGTTATGTTTATTGATGGTAAACCATCATCAAAACAACGACAAAATTCAATACCATTATATTCAACAGATGCAAATAAATCTAAAATAATAACGTCATTACCTGATACAAATAGTAATAATAATATAACATCTCGAAGAAAATCTCGTAAACCGATTAAAATTAATCAAGAATCAATAAATAATAATGAAAAGATTGATGATGATATGCAATCAATCGATTTTATTGATGTAGAGGAAGAAACAACAACAACAACAACAACACATTCCATCAATAATACATTTAATGAACAAACAAATGATATTAATCTTTCAAATAATAATGAATCTCATTCAAATACAATTGATACTGATCCTAACAATGATTCTAATACAACTGTGAGTCTCATTTGAAAAAAAAAATTTTTTTTATCTATATAAAATATCAGGTCAAATTGATTACATAAGACTATTTTTAGAGGACATTTTTATAGGCGTGTTCGTTGCTTGTATATATGTGTATGCATATATATATATATATATATATATATATATATGCATACATATATCTGATTTTGATACTAATTTTGATAGACTTCTCGGTCCTTTTTTTTTTTTTCAAAAAGGAAATTTTATTAAAATTTAAAATTTTTCCTCCTTGTAAACGAGAGATCCAGTCACGATATTAAACTGATCACATATTTGACAGGAGCATGATTGTTTTTTTACTATTCACAAATCTTAGTCTACATACAGAATGAAGATATGGTCTTATGGAATGGACAAGTAGATAATCTCATTAATAAACAAGAACTCATTGTAGATATTTACCTTTTAAATTTATTGAAATAAAACTATAACAGATAAAAATTTGAAAAAACATTTTCATATATTGATTTTTTCTCGATTACTTACTCACATCTCATGAACCTCATATTAATATATCTCAATAAGACTACATGTTATCCTAATAATCATTTTTTGTATAGAGATATATTTTATGATAAAATATTTAATAGTTTAGAAAAAAATCATTTTAAGGTTTTTGAGGATAAAATTTATCGATTACTTTTTCATACGATCATCTTATGACCTAAAACAGATGTCACAGATACATTCGTTATTAGTGTATCTATGCAGACACGTTCAGCAATAAAGAATGAGAATTTATAGAGAAATCTAAAAATACTTCTCAAATTTGATAAGATAATTATAGATGCTTGAGATATTTTGACATGTAAGTAATGCTAAAACACAATTAACTACTATTATTTCAGGATTTAAATTAAACCAGAAATAGAAGTGGATAAGCTTTGCAATAAGTTTTTCTTCAACCATACATAAGAAATATGTTCATATAACTCTATAAATTCTTGCTCTTTATTGATGAAACTCTCGCCATAGATACACTAACAAAAGTTATGTCTGTGACATATATCTCAAGTTAAAGGACGATAGTGTGAAGAGATAATCGAAATACTATCATTCGACTTTTTCATAGACTGATTGACCGTTTTGATACAGTCCTATTGTAAGGATAAAACCTACTATTGTTCGGGCCATATATAAGAGAATTTTATATAACCCTGGATTGATCCGAACAACACCATGTTTTATTCTTACAATGCTAGACACAAGCTACTAGCTCACACGATAAGCTGGTAGCGTTTGTCTACTATTGTAAGGATAAAACATGGTGTTGTTCGGGCCCGAACACTAGTAGGTTTTATCCTTACAATAGGACTGTATCAAAACGAGCAATCACTCAAGTTGATCACTCCCATATATATACTACGTTTAAGAAAATTCATCCCTTTTTTTTAAATTTTTCATACTTTACTGAAATTTATCTTATACACAGAGTTCAGTATTAAATATAATTAATCAATATTATTTTATTATTTTAATAGAATGGTGAAACATCATTACCGGACTGGTTAGAACCAGTAAATAGTACATCACCATCAAATGATAACATGAATTTATTATCATTAACATCAGCAACATTAAATAATTCAAACAGTGAAATAACTTCAGAACCATTTGTAACTGTAACACATCGTCGTCGTGTAATAAAAGAACGTCGTCAAGATAATAATTCATTATCATCACGAACTTCTCAGGTTTTACCATCTTCTAATACAAATGATAAACGTCGTTTTCAATCATCATCATCTACGCAAAATGGAATAATACGTACAACAATACGTAATAGCCTTTCGAACATAAAACCATTTATTTCTACAACAACAACAACGACAACAACAACAAAAGAAGAAAATCCAAATGTAAATTCTCCGCCTCCTGTATTTTCACAAACAGTTGTTCAAACATCATCTACAGAATCATCACCACCACCACCACCACTTCCACCTCCACCATCGATATCAAATAATTTACCTGAACAATCATCACCTCATTTATCGTCACACTCATCTTCTTCATCATTATCATCATTACTTAAACGACAATCAAAAATTCCACCTGTAGTTTTTCTAAATAAATCTATAGATATTGAATTAAATGATGTTTCATTTGGTTTTGATGTTGATAATCCAACATTAGAAAAATCTTCAACACCACCACCACCACCACCACCACCATCATCATCATCAATATCAATTGAAAAAGAAACTGAATTAGAGCCAAATATTTTACCATCAACACAATCAAATGATTTATTAACAAATTCAAAATCTCCTGCTTTTCGACGTTCATATCAACAACAACGAAATCATCGTGGACCATTATTTTATTCTGGTCCTGATATTCGTCCACATCATCATCATCATCGAAATTATCCATCACAAACACCGGTGTCACAACCACCTTATATGGATCCTCTTGTTCTTTTACAATATAATCAACAACAACGTTTAGCTACAAATTATTCTCAACAATTAGCATATATGAATTTACTTCGTACACAATATTTAGCATCTCAATCTCAATATGTTATTATTCCAACAACATATACAAATCCACCAACAACAAATGATACTGATCAAGATGAAAAAAATCTTAATAATGAAACTATTCAAACATCTGAACAAATTCAAGAACCATTACTTGTTTATACAACATTACCACCACAAACAAATCCAATTTATTTTCATTCAACTAAAAAATCTTATAATGATCATGAACAAGTATCACAATCAACTATATATCCATCACAATATATTTATTCATCACAAACACAACATATTATTCCATCACATACAGCTTATTTTCAACCAATATCATCCCCATCATTATTAATTGATACAAAATCGCAACAAGATAATACTGATGATGATAATGAAATTGAAGAAGAAACAAATATTGATAATGGTTATGATAAATCAACAAGATTATTTCATCAAACAAGGCAACAATCATCATCTCATATTATGTCGAATGCATTACAACTTGTTTATAGTCAAGAAAAACGAAATATTCAAACAGATTCTTTTAATCTTGATCAATTAACTGCTTATTTAGCAATGAAATGGACAGATACTATTGATCATTATGAACAAGGTAATTCAATTTGAGAATTTTTATTTGAATTAATGAATAATTAGGATTCGAATTCTCTACTCATTTTAAATATGGATTTAAAAATGTTGTAATCATCTGAATTTTAAAAGGAGGTCATTAAGCACAATGTTGGATTCTAGGAAAGCAAAGCTAGGAAGATAAAAAAAAAAGTTTTTTATTTTTAAACAGAATTCCCTTGCCTATCCAACTTTGGCATCTTAAAAACCAACTTTAGAAATTTTGATTATCATACAAATTTTCTTCTACTTTAGGTGATGACGAAATATTATTAACAGATGAACGATAATTAAATAAAATTTTATTTTTAATATTTTCGATTGAAGAAAATTAAGAAATAAAAAAAAAATCATCGAAAGCATTCAATTGAGAATGGAATATAATTCTATTATATGCTTGCTGATATTCGTTCTTGTTGGTTAAACACGTTTAACGACTTTATTTTCTGTACTTTTTCTTTTAACGACGACGAATTTTCATGTGAACTTAAAGCTCAAACATTATATATTGTTGCTATTTATGCAACTTTTGCCCTTTTCTCGTTTGTTTTTTTTTTATGTATAAAGATGCAAAACACAACTTTTCTCTCTCTTTTTTTGTTTATTTGTTAAAGCTTCTTTTCTATATATATACATATATATAGGTGTATTTGTGTTTACTTCTTTTTTTTTTATGACAAGTAGTATAGACATTTCTTTCTTCTTTTGTCTTGCTGTTGTTATTTCCCAATGTGATAACATGTTTTCTTTTTCTTTTTTTTGTTTTGTATATGATGCATTATCTTCTTAATTATTATGATTTAAGAAGACGCATTAAGCTTCTTTTGTTATATAAGATATCGATTTGAAAACAAAAACATATAAAAAAAAAAAGAAATTATGGGCCAATTAATGTTTAACCGTAATAAAACAGTATTTTCTATCAATGATAAAAAATACATATAAATTGCCCTATTGTATTCTTTTGTCTTGTTTGCGTATTTTGTATGTTGTTTTTCTTTTTCTTTTTTTTTTTTTTTCGTTGGCCGAGTGATATATTTGTAAGCGTGTTCTCTCATCGTATGTATGTCTTTCTTTCTTTTCTTTTTCTCTCAACAATAAGCTTTTCAAAGAGAAAATCAAGAGGATGAGTTGGGAAAAATTTTTTTTAGTTTATTAATCGAAAAAAACAATATATATATATATATGAACAAGTCAGACATCAGAACTAAGAGACACGCTATGGCGAGCTTCCAAATGCGTGTATTTTTTGATTATCATCATTAATCTATCTGTATGTTTGTTTGTTTTTTTCTTTAATTAAGAATGTACTTTTGTTTACTCATTTCATTGTGTGTGCTGTTCTGTACGTGCTCCTGTAAATTTTGCATCTTCAAAAGCCTATCTCTTTTTTTTTCTTTTGTTTTCTGTTTCTTTCGCATTCATCATTGCTTTGATTGTTATTGCTACTGACTTTTTTTTCTATGTATTTTTTTTGTCCTCTTCCTCTTTCTCTGGCTAACTGGATTTATTGTGTTTCGCTCTTTTTTTTTTTCTTGTCTCTCTCATGCACACTTTTCCTAATCTCTATTTTGAAAAACATACACACATAAGGACAAAGCAAAATAAAACAAACAAACAAACAAACTAAAAATAATATAATTTAGTTATTTGTTTCTTTTTTTAAGCATTCGACCAAACAAGCTCAAGAAGAGCAGTAGCAACAGTAGTTGGATCAGCACGTTCATATAATGAACGCTTAATTGCTTGTTCAGTACGGGAAACATGACCTTGAAATATTTGACCATATCCTTCAACATGAACAGTAATTGGTTGATCTAAATCAAGTAGAGCATCAGAGAGATAGAGAGTAAGATGTTGAATGCCTTCACTAGTTGAAATAAAAATAGTTTGTCCATCAATTTCGGCTGTAATTTTTTGACCTTGCTCAGCTTTTACCGTATCTGGTAATGAAAGCCAATAAAATCGATTATGAACAACATCATCTTGAACCCAAATAACTTTCTTTGGCCATGGATTACGAGTCCATTGAGCCATCCAAGAGAGTGCTTCAGCATCTCGGCCACACATCCAATGACCCATATCAGTACAAATATTCACATAATGATGATAACCATTTGGATCTGATTTTTGTAAATCATCAAGTTGTTTAGACCATGTACGTGCTACTTCATTTCGATTATAGCTACTATCATTTTCACCAACAAATATAGCAAAAGGTAAATTACGCAAACCAAGAGGTGAAGCATCATTTGGATGTCCAGCCATCATAGCAGCAGCTGCAAATCGATCAGCCATACGTGGAGCTAGTTGATATACACCATCACCACCTGCTGAATAACCTAATATATAAACACGATTTGGATTGATATCATGGACCATAATATAATTTTCAATTATACGATCAAACATTGGATCAATATGTTCTTGATGCCATTGATTCCAACTATCTGTAGGACTACGAGGTACTACCCAAATACCTTCATTTGGATTATAGAGTGAAACTTGATTTTGAAATTGTTCATCATTGACAGGTGCTGGACAACCACCTCCACCATGCATTGAAATCCATAAACTATGACCAGTTGGAGGTCTTGTTTGACTATAAATACATTCAATCCAACGAATTGTTTTATCATTTAGAGTAAGACATGAATTTTCTAATTCACTTTCTCTTATTGAAGATTGTTCAGCTACTAATTGTGTCCAAATCTTATCTATAGCAGCAGAAGTTTCTTTTTTGCTTAATGTTGAAAAATTATTAGCATGTAATGATTTGTTACCAGGCCGAGTTTTTTCATAGTTACTTTCAGATTTTTCAGTATCATACAGATTTTCAAATCCTATATTCAATTTTTAAATATCAGTAAAAATATCAATAAAAAAAAGAAAAAATATTGAGAATATAATAAAAGTTAATTAATTGAATAAAATATTTTTTTATTTACTATGTTATTTATTTTGTATATTTTAAATTTCGATATATTCACTTACGTTTATGATCACCTTTAAAATGACCACATATTCGACAACAATAATTGTCATTTAATTGTTCATCAGTCAGTTCTTCAATATGTAGATTGCAAACTCTATCATGTGTATTTGATAAAGATGGATAAATCATTATTAAATCTAAAAAACGAAATTTAAAATACTATCATATTTATATCAAATTTTGTTTAATTTTATTAAAATATACATTGCAATTATAATATTAAAAAAAAAACAACAATCAATGGATAGGACATTTATGTTGTTGTGACAGCTGTTTTGTTAAAATTACATCTGTTCTGTTCTTTTCTTTGATTACTTCATTTATTATGATACATTGCTACTATTTGTCATGTAACATAAAGAATATAAAACATTCTAAAAGTATGTTTTAATTATTTTAACGAAATAATTTATAGAACGAACGGAGGTGGATTTGTCAACAAAATCAATCCTATTTATGTCACTCATGTTCTACTTTTGCAACTAGTTTGACTATATACATGGTAAGGGAATATATGAGGGTCTAGAATGTACTATATATACGTAGAATAATTTTAGAGTAATGTATCATGTATCATTCGGTGCAGCAGAAGTACCCAATAAAACTATATAAAAATATGTTCGACACACATGTGATTTTTGTCACGAATACCTATGAAACCTACGCATAAACACTCCATTCTGCTACCTTGTATATCCCTATTCTTTATTATTCGAATAGATTCTGATGCTAAATTTTGTGCATAAATACCTCTAATTAGACCCTATAAAACTGCCTAAATACGAGGGTTTGAAATAGTTGGACAATAACTTACATTATTACCGTATGAGAATCGTTATAATATCAACTGTATTTGATTCAAAGAGCACATTATATTAATATTCCATTTTTCTTCACGATAATAATGTTTCTACTAAAAGATATTGCTCAAACATTTCAATTGTTCATATTCGGGCAGTTTTATAGACTATAACTAAGGATATCTATGTACGAAAATTGACGCCAGAATCTATTCGAATAACAAAGAACAGAGATGTACCAGGTAACAAGATAGTTTGTTTATGATAGGTTTCATGTATCTTCCCGGAAAAAAATAGTTTTGCCTTATATTTCAAATTTATTGTCACTATAAAAATGTATTTTTTAAAAACCAATTACATATTCTAAAAGCCCGTAGAATTTTCTATCACCCTGTATAAATAGGTTTTAGTTTCGACTTAGTCATTAGCAAAATAAATTGAGGACAACGAAAGTACCCTCATGTTCAAATTCCTACAGACATGTTTTTGCCTCCTCAGCTAGTTTTTTAAACTTTTCGTCACTATGGAATCAACCTTTGAGAAAAAAGGTTGAATATTCAGATAGAACTTGAAATTCGTTATCATCTCATGTATGAATCTCAACATGTATTGAAATTTAATGATATAGAGTGATAGAAAACTCCATAGACTTTCAGAATATGTAATTAGCTCTTGAAAAATATATTTTAATAGTGACAAAATATTGAAATACGAGGCGAAACTGTTTTTTCCCAGATGGATACATAGTCAGATTAGTAGCAAAAGTAGAACATGAGTGAAAACTACTATACAATTATATCGTGGAATCAACTACCTACCTAACCATATATAATTATGGGAGATTTTGTTGGAAAATCCATCTTCATCCTTTAACCTTATATAAAAAAAATTTTTTTTTTATGCTTCTTCATATATGAATAATCAAAAAAATAACCATAGTCTATACTTCACCTGTGCATTTTGAATAGAATAAAAGCAGCGTGATGTAAAAAACAAATCAAATATAAAGAAAAAGAATCATGTTCTCTTTCTTTTTATACTTGTAAACATGTCGTTTAATCAAAACGAATATATTATGTTACAATGTTATAAAATACTGTAAAGTGTGTAGTTAATACAAAATTCGGACAACCTTTATTTTTTTTGACATATTCTGATTCATCGGTTGATGTTGATTTCAAATAACACCTTTTTAACATCAAAAAACATTTTCTCTTATGAATTCAAACTGTTTTATTTTTAGAAACTACTCTATAAAATAGTTTTAAACTTATTTTATGGTGACCGGACAGAATGTCGCAAGACAAATCGTCGCGGACAAATCGTTGCGGACAAATCGTCGCATGGACAAATCGCCGCAAGACAATTCGTTGCAAGACAAATCGTCGCGGACATATCGTCGCAGACAAATCGTTGCAAAAAAGTCGTCGTGCGGACAAATCGTCGCATGGACAAATCGTTGCACGGACAAATCGTCGCACGGACAAATCGTCGCAAGGACAAATCGTCGCATAGACAAATCGCTGCAATAATAAAATACAATATTTCATAACGCTACATTGTTATTTCTCAGAAAATGTTTTTCTGAAATAAAGTATAAATGAACAAAAAAACATTTGTTTCCTGCTATAAAGTAACTTGAAAGAACTGAAGCCGACGGTGCTACTAATTAAGTTTTGTTTATGCAACGATTTGTCCATGCGACGATTTGTCTGTGCGACGATTTGTCCATGGGACGTTTTGTCCACGACGAAATGTCTGCGACGATATGTCCGCGACGTTTTGTCTTGCAACGAATTGTCTTGCAACGATTTGTCCATGCGACGATTTGTCCGCAACGATTTGTCTTGCGACATTCTGTCTTAGCGCCTATTTTATAGATAAATCCTTGTTTATCTATTGATGAATGTTAGAGTTGAATGATTCAATTTGTAAACCTATTTAATTTTTTAGAGTAAGAGCTATACCATTGATTTATACATTATTAGAAAAATCATAACTTGAGTTTCAAAATTCCTTTCCATTGCTTAGTCGCTCGACTACTTTGAAATTGATGGCAAAATATTCAAGAATTGCATTCATACAAAATAAATATAATATTCGAAATCAGTATAAAAAACTATATCAGACAAATTACAGCTTTCCTATCAAAACTGAGTATCAAAGTGCTGAGGACGAGTATAGTCAAATTTTGGTAAAAAATCTAGATATGTTTACAAAGGGAATTACTCAGCTCTAACATTCATCAATGATGAACGAGGATTTATCTATAGAATGAATTAAAAATAATTTCCTGAATCAGTTTTTTAATATTAATTCTAAAAAAAAATTGTTTGAACCTTATCGCTTCTGATATGATTTTTGAAAACAAAAATCATTTTATAATATAAAATCCTATCAAAAAAAAAATTTTCATATATAAATTATTCATCAGATAATATTTACACAATAGAAAGTCTCTTGATCTTTTTATATAATTTCTTTTATACAATAAAACAAACTCATTTATTGTAAAAAAAAATCATATTTTTAGAATAGTAACATATTGTAAAGACTTTTTTTTATTAAATATATATTATTCATCTTTATTTGATTCATGTACATACATTGGTGATTGATATTTGATAACATATCGATTGATAAATGTTTGATGAATAATCCATATATATAGAAATCTTATACAAGATAACAAAGTATTTTATTGGTTAATTAGAGTTTTTAAAATAGTTTTCTAAGGAAAAAAAAGATTCTTAAATAAATAATTGATAAAAAGATCGAAATAAATTTATAAATATTCGAATTTAGTTATATATGATAAAATAATTCTATTTGTCAGTACCATCGATTTTTATTCACATTGATTGTAGCACTAGATTATTTTTGTCCTTATTTGGAACCGGATGTATGGTAGACAAACAGAAAAAAAAAAACCTTGATGATATTTACTTCTGCGACCTTGTATGACCCTTTAATATGATTTGTTTTTTTTTATATAAAGAGTTATTGATCTCTTTTTAGTTATTTTTGTTGTATATTTATTTTTTATTTAGATATATCTTCGAAATTCTTTAATATCTATTTTGTTCTTTTCTATAACAATAATAACAGAAAAAAAAAAGCAAAAAGATATGTCGTATAATTGTTTTCTTCGTAAGTTTCTCTATGTTCCAGTCGATTAATTTTCTAAATCGATACATTTAACTTTTGATTCTTTATTTTTTTTTCTTTTATAGTATCCTGTGAGTGTCATTCCATGTTTCTATATAAAATTATTCTATCAATAATATCTTGATAATACAAAAAAAAAAACAAAAAACGATAAGATGTTTGGTCCATTACAATATTCATATACGGCGGATGATGAATATGATGCACGTAAGTTTAAACAAAAAGTAAATTAATTATATTTTATTCGATTTTTATTATTCTAGTCCCGCCATTACCGCCGCAAATGAAAGCACCACCAAAAAAAGCTGTAAGATAATGTTTTTTTTTATTTTATTTAAATTATTAAAAAAAATAATTCAGGCAAATCTACTTGATATACCCACTGGTAATAATGCATGGAGTGCTGTATTACAACAAGCAGAAATTCGAAGACGTAAACGACGGCAAACAACACCGGAACATCCTCGTCGTGCATTATATTGTTTAACACTTGATAATAAATTACGTCGTACATGTATTAAATTAGTTGAATGGAAGTATGTATATTATATTTTTTTAATATATATATATATTTATTTATTTTTCTTTTTAGACCTTTTGAATATTTGGTGCTGTTAACTATTTTTTGTAATTGTGCTGCATTAGCTCTTAGCAAACCATTACCAAATAATGATACAACACCAATGAATTCTAAATTAGTAAATATAAAATAAAATATTCTATTGAAATGAAATTCATAGATAATATATTTTCATCAAAAAAAATTATCGTTCCCAAGAGAATACTTTGTTATTGTTGATATATAAACATATATGTCATAGTTCAATTCAATTGTTTATTCCATCAATCTTTTATAATTAGAAAATTTTGATAAATTAATTTTGATATAAAATAAAATAAAATCTTTTTTATTTTAGGAACACATTGAATATGTATTTTTAGCAATATTTACTCTTGAAGTTGTATTAAAAATTATAGCTTATGGTTTATGTCTTCATCCAAATGCATATTTAAGAAATGGATGGAATTTACTTGATTTTATTATTGTTGTTGTTGGGTAGAAAAATAGTTTTTTTTATTAATTAAAATATAAAAGGAAATTTCTTTTTTTGTAATATAGGTTTTTAAGTGTAATATTGGTTAAATTTGATATAAAAGGTTTTGATGTCAAATCATTACGAGCATTTCGTGTTATTCGACCATTAAAACTTGTCAATGGTGTACCGAGTAAATAAAATAAAAAATTTATATATATATATATTCTAAATATATATGTGCATATATAAGTTGTCATTATCATCCCTTCCCTGCCTGCTTATATGGTGTCTTATTTTTGTAATAAATATATTTGGTTGCATGTATTTGTTTATATTTAATTGGGTAAGAAACTTTTTTTTTTCTATTGCATGTTATTTAAATGTTTGCAAAGAAAAACGAAAATTTAATAATTAGTTTAATATTAAAATAAAAAAAAAAATTTTTTTAAAGGTTTACAAATTGTATTAAATTCAATTTTACGGGCTATGATACCACTATTAAATATTGCTTTATTAGTACTTTTTGTCATAACAATTTATGCTATTATTGGTCTAGAATTATTTTGTGGAAAAATGCATATGACTTGTTATTTAAATGGAACAAGTATGTAAAATATATTTTATTTTATTTTATTTAATATATTATTTTTAGGTGAAATGTTAGATACAGATGATGTTAGACCATGTGGTGAAAAAGGTCGACAATGTGGTGATACTGCAGAATGTAAAGATCTTGGTTGGGAAGGACCTTGGTATGGAATAATTAATTTTGATAATTTTGGTTTGGCTATGTTAACTGTATTTCAATGTATAACAATGGAAGGATGGACATCAATTTTATATAAAGTATGTATTATCTGAAACTTATATGTCATTATATTAATACAAAACATCTAAAGTAACGATACTGTCATAAATGATGTTTGTTTTCTAATGATAATTATTTGTCAGTAAATCGATCTATCTTATTTATTACTGTATTTCAAATATATATATATCTTCTGCTTCACTTTTTAGTTGATACTCTATTTCTATCAGTGACTAGGAAAGTCTATCCATTGGGCTCTAATTTTTCCTGTTTTGAGAAATATACTGATTGACCTTTAATTCGGTTGATGCGACCTAAGAAGTAGAAGAAAACTCACAATACCTAAAGTTTAAGATTACATTTTCATAGTGATATTTGAGAAGATATAGTATCTCATTATTCATTAAAAATTCAGTATGAAAATGAATATTTTATATGAGATATATATACATATAATTATAATTTTTTGATTTTGAATTCTTCTAATTAAATAAATATTTAGATGAATGATGCTATTGGACGTGAATGGGCATGGATTTATTTTGTTTCATTGATAATAATTGGTTCTTTTTTTGTTATGAATCTTGTCTTAGGTGTTTTAAGCGGGTAAAATTCAATAAAAACAAGATAATTTGAAATAATTATTATCATTTTTTGTTTTCTTATATATAATAGTGAATTTTCTAAAGAAAGAGAAAAAGCTAAACAAAGAGGTGATTTTCAAAAATTAAGAGAAATTCAATTAATTGATGAATCATTTCGAAATTATATGGCATGGATTCGTAAAGCTGGTAAAATAGATATAAAAATAAATTCTTTTTTTTTTTCTAAAATATTTTATTAAGAAATTGGAAATGATACAACTGATGCTACAGAAAATGACGGTTAGTATTTATTTATTTTTTTTTAATTATAATTATTTAGTTTATTTTAGTTACTCTTGATGCATCAGGAGAACCGGTTAAAAAAGAACGAAAATTAGAAACACATTGTGGATGGCTTTATTTAAAATTGTATATACAAATTATTTAATAAATTATGAATTTTTTTTTTAATATTATTTTAGACGATATATTCGATTATTTCATGCATATACTCGACGTCGTATTCATACAATGGTTAAATCTCAAACATTTTATTGGATTGTTATTGTTCTTGTATTAATGAATACAATTGTATTAGCAAGTGAATATTATGGACAACCAGAATGGTTGACATATACTCAAGGTATATAATTTTTATTTATATTAATATATATTTAAAAATAGATAGCTCTTAGTTTCTATGAATTTCACATATTAATCTCAAAGGAATTATGCTAATAAGAATTTTTAATATAGTAATTCTATATTTAATTTTATTTAGAATATGCAAATAGAATATTTGTTATATTATTTACATTTGAAATGCTTCTTAAAATGTATTCACTTGGTATAACTGGTTATTTTGTATCAAATTTTAATCGTTTTGATTTTTTTGTTGTTATTGCATCAATTATTGAATTTGTTCTTATATATAAAGATAAAATACCACCATTAGGTATATCTGTGCTTCGTTGTGTACGTTTATTACGTGTATTTAAAGTAACACGTTATTGGACAGCATTAAGAAATTTAGTTGCATCATTACTTAATTCAATGAAATCAATCGCATCATTATTATTATTATTATTTTTATTTATTGTCATATTTGCTTTATTGGGTATGCAAATGTTTGGTGGAAAATTTGATCATATATTTGAACTTGAAGAAAAACCAAGAAATAATTTTGATTCATTTTGGGGTGCACTTATAACAGTTTTTCAAGTAAATAAAAATACAAAAAAAAAATAAGACATTTTTGAAAATTTTTTTTTTTAAATAGATTTTAACAGGTGAAGATTGGAATGAAGTATTATATACTGGTATACGTGCATTAGGTGGTTTAGGTTTTGCTGGTACTTTTGTTTGTGCTTATTTTATTGTTTTATTTATATGTGGTAATTATATATTACTTAATGTATTTTTGGCTAGTAAGTTATTAAGAATTTTAAAATAGATAATAAATAAATATTTATGTAATTTATAGTCGCTGTTGATAATTTGGCTGATGCAGAAAATTTAACTGCAGCTGAAGAAGAAGAACAAAAGAAATTAGAAGAAGCAAAATTAGTTAACGAAATAAAACCAAATGGAGATATTAAAGGATTAGAACAGTATGTTTAGATTAAAAATACAAAATAAAAATTCATTAATATATTTTTAGAATAAATAATGAAACAGTTGGAATTGGTAAAATAAATTTATTTAATTAATTAATAATAAGATTTTTTGTTTATATATAGATGAAAAAATACGTGATGGAACAGAAGATAAACCATTAAATAGTAGTGAAAGTGGAAAATTAGAACAAGGTATTAATGAAACCGAGGAACGTCTTAATGATGGTCAAGTTGGTGAGCAAGATGAAGAAAGAGCTATAGCAAGGTAGGAATTTTATATAAAATGTTTTTCATTAATGGATTTCAATGAATTTATAATAAATATAATGCACGAATCCATTAAGAGTTGTTGATAATTTAATGACATATATATATATATACAAATTTAATTATTTATAAATTCTCTTGACACTTAAGTCATCTTTAATCATCAATTGAATTGTTAGAGATGGAATGTTTATTTATTATTACAAATAATATTATTTTTGAAATAAATTAATTCGACTATTTTTTCAATATTAAAAAAGATTTTTCAAAGAATATAAGTGTTTCATTTTCATTCTAAAATTAGGTTTTCTATGATTTTACATAGCATTAATAAGAAGGATGATTATTAGATTTACGATGAAATTTTACATTAGAATGTAACTAAATCGAATAGAGAAAGATAGTAGACAAGTCATTCTTGAAGTCAATTAGTTTCCTTTTAACTAGAACTTATAGTTTGAATAATGGATATCATATAGTACTCAGCATCTTCTCTTGACTTCCGGTATTAATCAGCAAGATAGAAGTAGAGACTATAGGTAAAAAGAAAATATGGATAAACCTGATTATTTATCTATTTTATTAACAACTATCGTCAGTACTTATCTTCAATAGAAAAAAAACTATTTCATTACTATATTTTTTTATTGGAGCAATCTAATTGCTTAAACATATTATATAAAAACATCTGATTAAACAGATGGAAATTCATTAGAAACTAAGCTAATACCAATATCACAATTGATTGAGATTGAAAAGCTCAGACTCGATACATTGTCTATAAAGATTTATATGTATAATTCTATATACATGAATGAGAAAACAGATGATTAATATATTTATTTATTTTAGACCTCGTCGTTTATCAGAATTAAATATTGTTGAAAAAGTTAAACCAATCCCACCATATTCATCATTATTTGTATTTAAACATACAAATAAGTAACAAAAATTTCGTGAAATATAAAAATAAATATTTTAATTTTAAAAATCATTTGTTTAGATTTCGAATATTTTGTCATCGTGTTTGTAATCATCGTGCATTTGGTTATATATTACTTGTATGTATATTACTTTCAAGTATTTCACTTGGTGCAGAAGATCCTGTTGATGCAGATTCATTTCGAAATACAGTAAAAACAAAAATATACTTTTTTTAATATTAAATTTTTAATATTAAATATAGATTCTTAATACAGCGGATTATTTTTTTACAGCTGTTTTTACTGTTGAAATTTGTTTAAAAGTAAAATAAATAAAAAAAATGTATATACAAAATAAATTTTTATTTATATTTTTATTAGGTTATTGCTTATGGATTAGTATTTCATCCAGGTGCATTTTGTCGAAATCGTTTTAATATTCTTGATATTGTTGTTGTATCTGTTTCATTAACATCAATGGTTATAAAAGATCGTGCAATGTCTGTTGTTAAAATTCTTCGAGTACTTCGTGTACTTCGTCCATTACGTGCTATTAATCGTGCAAAAGGTCTTAAAGTAAGATTTAGTTTAATTTTTTTTTTTAAAAATAATTTTATAAATAAAAATATTTTTTTTAGCATGTTGTACAATGTGTTGTTGTTGCAATAAAAACTATTGGAAATATAATGTTAGTTACATTTCTTTTACAATTTATGTTTGCTTGTATGGGTGTACAATTATTTAAAGTAATTTTAAAGATTGAAAAAAAAATGTTTTACTTTTTTTTTTGTTTTTATTTATTAGGGAACATTTTATTCATGTAGTGATAAATCAATGTTGAATAAACAAGATTGCAAGTAAGAATTTATTATTTTTTTTTTGTTTGTTTTATATGTCATTATTTGTTTTTTTTTTTTATTAAAGAGGATATTTTTTGAGAATTAATGGTGATAGTCATGAAAAAGTTCCTAGAGAATGGTCAAATTCAAATTTTCATTTTGATAATGTTCCACAAGCTTTATTAACTTTATTTACAGTTGCTACATTTGAAGGATGGCCGAAGTATAAATTTTATTTTTTTTTGAAAATTATAAATAAGATATAATTTTTTTTTTAAAGTTTATTACATAAAGCAATTGATTCAAATGCTGAAGGTAAAGGTCCAATTTATAATTATCGACCATTTGTTGCTCCATTTTTTATTGCATTTATTATTGTAAGATTTTAAATAAAAAATAAAAAATAAAAGATTTTCTTTTATTATTTCTAAGGTAATTGCATTTTTTATGGTGAATATTTTTGTTGGTTTTGTTATTGTTACATTTCAAAATGAAGGTGAACAAGAATATCGAAATTGTGAATTAAATAAAAATCAGGTAACAAAATATGTAGCAATAAATAAATGTATTAATTAATATAATTCATACAAAAATAAAATTCAAATTTGGTACTTTTAATCGTTTGAAAATCAAATTTTGTTCTATAATCTATTTCTGATTAGATAGGATTATTGTTATTCGAATCGAACGTAACTCGATCCAGTGAGAGATGATTCGATTCGCTCTTTAGTTATTTTGTATCGGAGATAGTTTTGATGTTGATCATTTAAATGAGGAGTGGTGTCCTATACGGGTACAACTTTTTGCACCCGAATCCGATCCGAGAGTAATTGATATTCAACAGGATGTTTCAAAGCTACACTATACTTTTAAAACTTTTATTTCATATGACAAAATATATCTAAATTCTCAGCTTCGTAACAGAAGCCCCGGACTTCTAAACTGTTGAAGCATTCAAAATTTTTAGAGAATTTCCATAAAGTCCCACAATTTTTCAACGGTTTCAGATGAAAAAATTGTTCATAAGACTTCAAAATTTTTCAGAGTTTCTCAGATTATTTTCATGCTGATAAATAAGGATTAAACAAAAATTATCGTAAAATATAATAAATTGTTTGGTCACGATCGAATTGATCTGCGTACCTGCATTTCCATAATGAATAACGGTTAGAAAAAGTAAAATATTTCAAAATGTTTAGCCGGCAGTAATGGTCGGGCATCCGATCCAAT
Source organism: Macrotrachela quadricornifera (assembly GCA_022393335.1). Lineage (NCBI taxonomy): Eukaryota > Metazoa > Rotifera > Eurotatoria > Philodinida > Philodinidae > Macrotrachela > Macrotrachela quadricornifera. The sequence continues at coordinate 133,566 of JAJEKB010001062.1, read as the reverse complement.
TGCAGGACACTAATAAGGAGTTGAATATAATGTTAAAAGTATAACTCCATAGTAAATCAATCGATTGATATTAGATCAAAACTTGCAATTGAGAATTAATCATGACTCACATTTAATAAAAATATCCATTAGATTCATTATTTTTATGCAATGACTTCCATTCATGTTATATAAATTTTTTTTTAGCGTAAATGTATTGAATTTGCTCTAAAAGCTAAACCAATAAAACGGTATATACCTGTTAAGAAAAGTCAATTAAAAATTTGGTGGTTTGTTACATCACCACCATTTGAATATGCTATTTTTTCATTAATTATGATCAATACAGTTGTGCTTGCTATGAAAGTATGATTTATTTTTTATTATTTAATGATTGATAAAAAAGCAAATTTATCTTCTGTGTTTTTGTTTTATTTTAGTATCATAAACAACCTGACAGTTATTCTAAAGCATTAGATTATTTAAATATTGTATTTACAGCTATATTTGCTTTAGAATTGGTTCTTAAAATGGCTGCATTTCATGTTAAAGTATAGAAAAATAAATGAAAAAAAATCTACAAAAGGAATTATTGAAAATTTTCTTGTTTTTGTATAGAATTATTTTAGTGATCCATCAAATTGTTGTGATTTTATTATTGTTGTGGGTAGTATTATTGATATTATTTATACCGATATAATTGCGGTAAGTTAGAGAAAAAATTTAAATAAAAATATTTAATATTATTATTAATTATAATTATAAGAATGCTTTATATTTGTATGAATGTCTTGTTAATATTTTATTCTATTTTTTTTTTCATTTCTTTTATTCATTAGCGAGTTTGGAAATTGCATCAGGTATTTGAGTTTTGTTGTTCTGCTATTGTCTATATATAAATCAATGTTTTGATATAATCAATTGAAAAAAAGTGTCATTCAATTAATTGATAATTTTAAGAATATCTGTTTAGTTTTTAAAGATTTTTTTACTGGTTTCTTTTTTATTTTATTTTGTGCTTCATTTTTAGCCTGGTACCAATGTAATTAGTATAAATTTTTTTCGTCTATTTCGTGTTATGCGTTTGGTGAAAGTATTAAGTCGAGGAGAAACTATACGAACATTACTTTGGACTTTTATTAAATCATTTCAAGTATGTTTAAATAGATGCTTTTCTTTTCTTTTTCTTTTTTCTTTACTTATTGTATAATACAAAACTTTTTTTTTTTTATTAATATTCAGGCTTTGCCTTATGTTGCTCTACTTATTGCTATGTTGTTTTTTATCTATGCTGTTATTGGAATGCAGGTAAATGTTAAAAAGATTATTCAGTATAATATACGTTATACCGACGGCTAGAGTTTAGCGATTCCCAAACAAAACAAAACTAGAATCGACTTCTTAGACCGAGAACTGGAACTGATTTTCACGGTCATTAGTGCTCATTGATACATAGCGTCCTACTTCATTTCCATTCAGCCGTTATACATATGTTTTTGTTCTTTACTTTTTCTTATTCTATCCAGCTGTTTCCATAAACTTTTTCAAAAGTTTTTTGTATGCTTTTGTTAATTTAATGGTTCCGATCGATTCCAGATAACCTTTTGGAAAATGAACCGAACCAGTTTTCTCTCATTTTTACTATCTGGAATCGGATCGATCTCATAGTTTTGGTAATAGATAAAGACATCTTCTTGGCTAAGAAAAGCAAAAGCTTGTTTTAAGAATATATCTATCAAAATCAATGAAAGAAACTCTTAAATTTCTACTAATACAAAAAAATCTTTTTCTTTTACATTTAGATGTTTGGTAAAATCGTGTTAGATGATGACACAGCAATAAATGATAATAATAATTTTCAAACATTTTTTCATTCACTACTTGTACTTTTTCGGTAATTAATGAATATATATATATATATATATATATATAATTTTTATTTAAATTAGTTCGGCAACAGGAGAAGCTTGGCAAGAAATAATGTACGGCTGTGGGCCAAGTGCAAAACCAAAATGTGATCCTAAATCAAAAGCTAAAGAAGAAAATTGTGGAAGTTATTTTGCAATACCATATTTCTTATCATTTTATATTCTTTGTTCATTTTTAGTAAGATTTAAAAAAAAAAAGAATAAATATTTTTAATTAAAAATAAATATATATTATATATAGATTATCAATTTATTTGTTGCTGTTATTATGGATAATTTTGATTATTTAACTCGTGATTGGTCTATACTTGGTCCACATCATCTTGATGAATTTGTTCGTCTATGGTCAGAATATGATCCCGAAGCTAAGTAAGAAAAATAAAATATAAAATGAAAGATTTGAAGAGAAAAAAAAAGAATTTTATTTTTTCATTATTAATTTAAAATTAAAATATATTAAAATTCTTCTAACAGAGGACGTATCAAACATCTTGAAGTAGTTAATCTACTTCGAAGTATCACGCCACCATTAGGATTTGGAAAATTTTGTCCTCATAGAACGGCGTGCAAGGTATTTTCTATTGTTATTATATGTATATATATATATTCAATGTGTAGTATTATAAATATCTTTTTTTATTCTTTTTATATATAATTATATGTTGTATTTTATGTGCTTTTGTTGTTGTTTTATTCAGAGGACGTATCAAACATCTTGATGTAATAACATTATTGAGAAAAATTTCACCACCACTTGGTTTTGGTAAACTGTGTCCACATAGAGTGGCTTGCAAGGTATTAATGAATTCAGTGTGTGTGTGTGTATTTTCTTCTAAGTTTGTCTTATATTGAGTGAAAACTATCCCTGATTTGAGCTTTTTATGATAGCAATCATTAAAGAAATTCTGTTTTATACAAAATACATTTCTTGTTTTTTTTCATTTTGTAAGAAGTTTGTTTTACTCATAAATCAGCAACTGAATATGGATATTTATCTGTCGACTTGATCGAAAGTTTATGAATACATCTCGACTAAGGTGTAGAAAAATATCAGGTCTTCGAGATTATCTTCGGACAGCTTCCTACACCGAAAGGCATGGCTTCTTCTTCTTCTGTAGTTCTATTAATATTGTCTTGTACGATTTCACTGTTAATATTGTAATAAATTGTATTCTTTCTGACTAATTATCAAAATCATTTTTTATTATGTTTTCTTTTTGTTTTTATTAAATTAGAAATTAGTATCAATGAATATGCCATTAAATCAAGATGGTACAGTTATGTTTAATGCAACATTATTTGCTTTAATACGTACATCATTAAAAATAAAAACTGAAGGAAATATCGATCAAGCTAATGAAGAATTACGTGCTGTTATACGTAAAATATGGAAACGAACACCACAAAAATTACTTGATCAAATTATTCCACCACCTGGTTCAGAAGATGATGTAACTGTTGGAAAATTTTATGCAACATTTCTTATACAAGATTATTTTCGTCGATTTAAAAAACGTAAAGAACAAGCAGCTAAGCAAGTACAACTCGGTTTTGCTGGTGCAAGTAAAAATTCTGTTGCATTACAAGCTGGTTTAAGACAATTACATGATTTGGGACCAGAAATACGACGTGCTATATCAGGTGATTTAGATGATGAAGAAACATTTAATCGATTTTGGCGTGAAGAAGAACCACAACATCATGTAAAATAAATAAATTATTTTTAAGATATTTTCTTTTTATTATTTTATTTTATTCTTAGAGAGAACATTCATTATTTGGTACAATGATTGATGCATTTACACGTGCTATGCGTAAACCACAACAAGTACTTGGTTATGTACCAGGTTTAACAGCTACACGAGTACCAACAACACTACCACCACCTGGTACTCGTCTAAGGCGTGAACCTGATGGACCAGTATCATTAAAAATTGACGGTGATACTAATGTACATATTCCATCACCATTTCGTGTTGGGTAGATAAATGAAGAATATTTCTTTTTTTAATAAATATCGATCTTTTTTGCTGCTATAGAGCTATATCAGCAGATCGACGTGGTATTGAACCGGATAGTTATGTATTTAAAGTACCTGAACATGAAGAAGGACCATTAGGTCCATTAACATTAACAACTCGTCGAGGAAATATTCGAAAAGAAAATAGTTTTCGTTTTCGGTAAAATTTTTTATTTTATTTTATTTTTTTAAAATTTTATCTATTTTATTAAAAATAGTGAACCTTCTGAAACATCAAATATTGATCAACATCCATCAGAAACTCGTCGTCGTTCAGTATTACAACGTATATTTGCTAAACGTAAAAATGATAGTCAAGAATCAGCATTAGTCAAAGGTTCAACAAGTACAGATGATTCAAATCAACCACGAACATCGGTAAAACAAAACAAAAACATCAATCTATTTGAATAAATTATTATTTTCTAGACTGCAAATCGTTCATTAATTGTTGAAAATGGTGGTGATACAATACGCAGTAAGTTAAAAATTATTTTCATATATTTTATGCATGTATATGAATTCTAGCATGTTTTTGTGATTGTTGTGTCGTGTTTATTTGTTTTTTTTTTCTTACTATTCATAGCCCGACTTACTTCTAGCACGGACAATCAATCCGATTGGATCCCAACGTCCACATCCCATTACATCTATCACCCAACAATATCAGCCAATAGTATCCACACCTATGTTTAATGCAAATAATCAACATCAAGGTTAATATTTAAAAACAATTGTTTTTTTTTATTATTATTATTATTTAATTTATTTAGTTCAATCAACATCACGACCTTATTCAATGCAATCACAAGTTAAAGATGATGTTGAACAATTAGTTAATGCATGTCTTGATACATCAGGTATTGATCGTCGTTATAGTGCAGTAATATTAGAAGAATTACGTGATTGTACAAATTTAACTCATGATCAATTAAGACAAGCTGCACATGAAATAACTACACATATTGCTTCAAATTCTCCACAATATAGATCATTAACATCATCAATGTATGATTCAGCTGCTACAAATATACCATCATCAGATGAACGTCTTTATGAATCATCTATTCATTATGCTAATGTGTGATTTATCTTTTTTTTTTCGGTGCTCATTTTCTTGTCAATTTGCACGATTTCTTTTATTTGTTTGTTTGTTTTTTTCTTCTTGTCTTCCGAACAAGATCTATGTCTATCTTCTAATTCTTTTTCATTATTAATTAATGTACAATTTTTTCTTTTTGTGCGTGATAGATCTTAGAAAGAATTCAATTTATATTTAATAATTTATAAATGTATGTGTGATTATTACCAACAGTATTTTCCAAAAACAAAAAAAAATCTATTTTTCTTTTTTTTTTTCCCCAAAATTTTATGTTTTGTTATTATTATGATTGACATAAATTCTTTTTCTTCTTTTTTTTTTTTGCCTCAGTACCTGCACATTTTTTTTTGATTTTTGATTTGTTTGAAATATAATACAATAAAAAATTGACTTTTGTCTGAAGTGATTCAATAAATAAGTAGAAAAATGAATCAATTTGATTGTAATGGAATCATTAAATGATAAGAATAATAATTGATAATTATGCGATCAACGGGGGCACAGCTGCGATGGCCGAGCGGTTAAGGCGTTGGACTTGAAATCCAATGTGATCTTCACGCGTAGGTTCAAATCCTACTCGCAGCGTTTCCTATTTTTGTTTTTCTCTATACACTACAATGTGCGTCATTTATAACCATATGCATATAATCGTTGTTATTCTGTCAATTGTGATAATGAAATCATCATTGATGTATCTCATATATTTTGCTAGTCTTTACTTGTTTGTTAACAACTCAATCACCATAAACAGTTCTAACAGGTGGTAGAAAAGTTCTTCTTTTCGATATGGCACTATCTCATTTTTCTGCTAGATTACCAATCCTTTATCATAGAAGTCTCAGCATGACAACGACCATGATGACAACAACAAGCAGTACAATTATAAATGAGGATAGGATAGAAAATGACAACATGATAAAGTGATGATGTTTTTGCATCTCTTATTATAGAATGAATTATTAATATAAAATCAAAGTATAATTTTCTTTGGCTTTTTTTTCACATTAAGATTTAAAATTTAATTTTTTTTTTTGTACATATTTTCTTGTAAAATAAAAAGAATACATTAAAGTGTAGTTGTCAATCAATTCATATTGAGTAATAGTAAATATGATACAATAGAGTCTTATAGAACAATCGAAAATGCTCATGTATAATGACCTTATTCTTTATAATATGAATCTAGTTTCATAAAAATGTCAAGTTTTTTCATTCATTTGAGGTTTTTTTTTTTGTTAACCTTCACATTTGCTCACATACACGCGTGCACATGCAAAACCTTCAGTTTCTTTTTTTATTCAATATATGTGTAAGCAGGGAATGAATAAAGTAATGGTCGCAGCACGGTAACAGCTTGAATTTCAGTAAATAGGCAATGAAATAAATTTAATCCAAATATTGCTGTCCTGTTGTGTATGTGCACTTTTGGTGTACATAGTATAAGAACTACTAATCCTTTATAGATGTATTCATCGTCTCATCATAATAAAAACAACAACGAGCAAAAAGGGTTATGTATATATATATATATATTAAGACAAAATCTCGGACCGAATTTTACACTTTCTTTTCATATAAAGGTGATTTAATATGTTATTACTCATTTCATTATAGTGAATGATGAAACAATCATTTTTGTATATAACGTGTGAATATTTATGAAATATCATGATGTAATATCTTGATTACTATTATTGTATTAAGTCAAATATTTAAACCGACAATGATTGCCATTCATATCCTCTTTTATTCTTTATATGGTTATTCTGAGAAATAGATGGTGACCTTTCACTCTCGTTTGTTCTATTTCTGCTGTCCTATCTGCCATTAGATCGGGTTAAAACATTGTTCGCCAACGGCTCTATTGTTTGTTGACACAGCAATCATTGATGTATGATTATGTCTTGGTATGGCCAATGACTATAGTTTATACCTGTCATAGATTATCAGAATTAGTAATTGTTATAATAGAGTAAGTTTTTCTTTTTTTTTTCTTGCGACTGTATATTTGAGTATAACGATAGAGAGAGAGAGAGAGACGAGGGGAAAGAAACAAACAGAAAAAGAACGAAAGAAAGAAGAAAAAAAATCATGCAACCTATTTCCAATATAAAGTCGGTTCTTTTCTTTTATTGGATTGTATTGTATGTATATGTATTTTGCGAGATGGTAAAGAAGAAGAAGAAGGAGAAAAAAGAAGAAGCAGCTGAAGGAAGCAAGGAAGAAAATCGACCAGAAAACGGGCTGTTCGCATCTGTATATATGTATACATATATATATATATATATATACACGCTATAGTTGTTCGTAGTCATACTCAACGTATGGGTTTGTATCAGTGATAGAAGAAGAGATGAGAAGCAATGGGAACAGAAAAGGAAATAAATAAACATACACAGTGTGTGTATATGCTAGACAAAAATGCAAAGAAGAAGACGAAGAAGTAGGAGCGATTGTCGTTGGCGCGCGTCGATTATACATATGTTATCAGTATGCTTCTAATAGAGAAAGAAAAGACGAAAGAGTAGTTCTCTTCCCCCTTAAAAAGAAAAGAGAATAGCAATGGCATCAGCAAAGAAATGGTTGTTGTTATAAACACGCACAATGATGCGCTTATTTGCATGTCTTTTCTTTCTTCACACTTTTTCTCAATCTATTTATATAAATCCATACATGTTCATATGTTCATCAATTTTAGATATTCTCTCATATTTTTCGTTACATTTTCATCATTGATTGATGTAATCAATTTTAAATTGTATGAAATATATGTGAATACGTTCATATTCAACATAAATATATATATATATACATATATACATATCGGTGACATATAAGATAAAATGAGCAACGATCATCATTATCAACATCATCCACGTACGGTCATACCCGTGACGATAAATCCAAGCGATGATCAACGTTTTATACGTTTTCGTTCATCGGATGGTCAATCAAATGATATAAATGATCGAATGAGTACACGTATGCGTGATTTTGAAGAAGAATGTCGACGATGGCGAGAAAAATTTTTTAATGAATCAAGAACTGAACAAGGTTCATTTCCATCATCATCTTTAGTTCATTCAAAACCACGAATGCGTGTTGATTTTCCTGATTTTCCTGAATTTGGTGGAGTTGATTGGCCAACATTTCGTGGATCTGCATCAGGTTTAGGTACAACATCAACTACATCAGGTCAACGTGCATTTATTGAAGAAGATAATGATGGACGAAAAAAATATAAAATTCAATTTGATATTGGTAAAATAAATAATAATAATAATAATAATAATAAAATAAAAAATTGAATTATTTTAGGTGAATTTCGACCAGAAGAACTTAATGTAAAAGTTGATGGTCGTATGTTAATAGTTAAAGGTGATCGTCAAATAAAAGTTGGTAATGCAACTGAATCAAAACAATTTAATCGTGAATTAACATTACCAGAATTTGTTGATGCTAAAACATTACAATCATATTTAGCTGATGATGGTCAATTAACAATGGAAGCACCTGTACTTATGGATCGTGTTTATAATGATACTGGTTTATCACCTATAACATCATCAAGTACATTTCGTCAATCAAGTCCAGGTCGTATTGTTGATACAACATTTACAGGTGGACGTCAACCATCAAATATTGGTATTGGTATTGGAAATAATCAATCAAGTTCATATTCATCATCATCATCATCATTTCGACAAGAAAGTAATAGTGGTGGTGGTAGTAATAGTAGTTCAAATAATTTTCTACGTAATAGTCCATTACGTGATCAATATTCATCAACAAGTTCATCATCAACTATAATTGGTGGTGGAAATAATATTCAATCACCTGTTACATTTTCAACAATAACATCACGTCCAGAATTTTCAACTAATGATCGTAATGATGGAGCAAAAAATGTAACATATAAATTTAATTTAAGTGAATTTACACCAGAAGATATTGCTATACAAGTTAATGATACAATGTTAAAAGTTAGTGCATTAAGACAAGAACGTGATGGACGTGGAACATCTCATAGAGAATTTAAACGAGAAATTGGTAAAAAATTTAAAAAAAAAACAAACTTTTATTATTATTTTATTAAAATTATTTAGGTTTACCTGATGGTGCTGAAGCAAAAAAATTAACAAATACATTAGGTGCTGATGGTATTTTAACTATTCAAATTCCTGTACGTGATTATCGTCCACCATTAACACCTACACATCAATCACAACATTTTAATTTACCAACAAATATAGGTACAAATGATACCTATACAGTAGGTGATCAACAGCTTAAACTTACATTTGATTTAAGTGGTTATAAACCTGATGATGTTAGTGTTAAAGTTAATGATAATGTATTAAAAGGTAGAAGTTTTGTTTTTTTTATTAATTTTTAATAAAATATATTTTTTAAAATATTTAGTTCAAGCTGTTCATATTGATAATACACGTGGAAATCAAATAAATCGTGAATATATGCGTGAATATGTTTTACCAGATTGGATTGATGTGGATAATTTACGTGCTAAAATGAGTGAAGATTCAACACTTACTGTTGAAGTACCAATACCACATGATCGTGTACCAGCATTCAATCGTCAAATTAAAATCACGCAATAGAAACACCTAGTCATCAGTTGCTGCATTTGTGTGTGTGTATTATAAGTTAGATTGATCCTTCGTTTTTCTTTTTTTTTTTTTTTTATGTTCATCACTTATTATAATATAACCTACGCGAGAACGTCGTATAGTAGTGTTTTACATTGAACAGTGTTACTTTGCCATACGTTTCGTTCTTCTTCTTTTTTTTTTCTTTTATCGCTTTGCTGATTTTTT